>ML799366.1:499415-510277 GCA_009831015.1 Picea engelmannii | reverse complement strand
CTTAGTGTGGAGGGGTTGTCAATTTTGAGATATTTGAAGGCTCGCAAGGGATCCCGTACAGGTAGAGGGATAATGTGATGTAAATTTAGAAAAGATTCAAAGGAGGGCAATTGTAAAATACCTGTTAGATGAAGTGGGGCTAAGTCCTGAGCCCGAGGGGGGGATATTACAAGTTCCTTTCATTCTGAGCCTAAAGCCAATCCCACTGGTGACTGTTGGACCCTCGAAGTAGGTATTTCCTTTGAGTGCTGTGAGTTTGTGGAAGAGGTGGAGAGAGAAGCCGATGGTGAGGGGGAAAGCCCTTGCTGTAGATTCTCCGTTGCATGGAGATGAGAGTGTGTGGGGCATCCTCGAAGTGGTTGAGGGAAATATTTGAGTATATGCCCATGTGCATGACATCGACGATAACATAATGGTATGCCCTCGTAGTCAAATATTTGAGCCCTGGTGCATCCCCGGTCAGTAATGTTAACTTCCTTTCGTAGCCCTCCTCTGATATTCAGTGAAACCGGGATGCGGGTAGGGACTTTTCCCCCGTCTCCCTAAAGGTAAAGTCTGCATCCAAGTAGTTTCCCAATGCATTTCAAATAGCCTGAAAGACCTTCTCTAACCAAAGATGGGGTGGGATTCTAGGCAGGAGAACCCAGATAGGAAAGGAATCCACTCGCACGCTCGCTGCATCAAAGGTTGGATCCAAAATATTTAACAGTACAGGGGAGGAATC
This sequence comes from Picea engelmannii, assembly GCA_009831015.1. Taxonomy (NCBI): domain Eukaryota; kingdom Viridiplantae; phylum Streptophyta; class Pinopsida; order Pinales; family Pinaceae; genus Picea; species Picea engelmannii. The sequence goes on along the minus strand of ML799366.1, from coordinate 509,553 downwards.
AGTAGACCAATAGCCTGAGAGGGCTCGGGTTGCTTGAGCTGCAGTGGCAAAAGTGATGAGGAAACAACCCCTTGATAATCAATGAATATTTGGGGGAGCAGGTTGGGCCGAGCCCCAGGTAGTGCATGCCCATGTTTTTAGTGTCTTCTCACTAAAATGCCTCCCATAAACTTTCCCTACCACATATTTGTCCGCAAGCTCCAAGACTTCTGCCATTGAGAGGTCCTTGCCTATAATAAGTTAGAAGAGTCTGTTACATCCCCAATGCATTTGTTTCTTTTCCTTCGCTTGTTCAAGGAGTGAGGGTCAGGATCCTTAATCAAACCGCTGAGGATGGATTCCTCATTGCCACTGTCTTCAAGACAGTCCCATCCATTCATACTTGATGGTGGGTGGTAGGTACCAATAAAGCCTGCAGAGGTACCGCCAATGATGGATTCAGATAGAAAACTTGAGCCTGCATCTAGGAAGAATCATGAGTCCTGGAGGAGAGGATCGAGTCAGTGCGCATCAAGATTGGGAAGTGCCGCCTCATATTTTTCCAAGGGGGGTCCTCCGCAGGAAGGGGAAAAGGGGGGGGATCCGAGAGGAAAATAGGGAGGGAGGAGGATTGGGGAGACCAATAGGGATTGAACTCTGGAGGCGAGGCACCAGACAAGGAGAGGGGTAAATAACCAAGGGTTTTTGCGATGTTTGTCTGCTCGGAGGAAATAAAGGGAGGGCTTGGTTGTAAGCCCTGGGGGGCAGACGCGAAAGGGGATTCCCTGGAGAGTAGTTGCAGAGGAGTAGGGTTAGGAGAGAAGGGAGGATCTAGAGAGGGAGGAAATGGGTGTAGGGAGGACGAAACAAGTTCAGGATTTTCCCAAAGTGTAGAAGCCTCAAAAGTCGCCAAGTGCCCGGGAGAGATTGGGTGGGGGTTGCCACCTGTCGGGAACCAGGGTAGGGTTTCAGGAGGGTCCAAGGTGTAGTCCATGCCATATTCATAGGTTGCCATTGCGCTGGTGGAGTAAGCAAGTGGTGAAGAAGTTTCTGGCATGTGGTAAGGAGCAGGTGAGGTAAATTGTTCACCGCAGGGAAGGGGGATGTCGGGAAAGTAGGCTCACCATTAGGATGGGGAAAACTGTTCACCGCAGAGAGGGGGATTGCCGGGAAAGTGGAAGCGTGGTTAGGGTGGGATTAGAGTGTAGCTGCGAAGAAAACCCCAGAGAGACTACGCCCAATATATTTTTCAAAATATTGTTATATATTATATTGTGAATGGTAAAATTAATAAAATGAAAAGTTCATAGGTGCGACACCAATGAAGGTCGATTTTCTCCCAGTTAAAGGTTTCCAGCGTAAATCTCTATGTACTATATGTGTGAGTCATTGATTAATTTATGTTTTGCTTAGAATCTGCATGCATTGCTTTACTTTATAGGTTTAAAACTTACAATAAGTATGAGATATAATGCATGCATTTAAAGATCTCATAATGTTTTTCAACATCTTGACAATCAAACTAAATGGGAAATTTAAAAAAAAATATGATTCTTCATGGGTAGGTGTAGACCCTAGATCTAGTGCAAGAGAATAAGGCTTGACATTTTTTCAAAATGTTTACTATTGCAACAAAGCCATTATTGTGACCAAGATAAAACAATCCACTTTAACAACTTTAAGCCAATGCAACAACCATGATAAGGCAAGGTTTGTTGCAATGGCTAATCAAGTTAGTGCCAATGATACACAATGGAAATTCTTGACTCAATATTGACTAAGTCAATGAATAACATCACCAAAGCTATAAAAGTGTCGAGTTGTGCTACATTACACGCCACCACCAAGATGAAACATGGCACCACAAAAAACAAGTTTTGATGTTATTGGTCTATCATTAGGATTTACCTTTATAATTGTAATAAAATTTCGAAATTCTTCATTGTGATTATATTTGTGTAAATATGGTCACAAGCCTCCATACCCAAGGGCCAACATGCCCCCAAGACTCACCTATGACTCATCCCGAGGCACTTCAGATCTGATCCTTTTGCTTTACTTTGTCTTCAGACTGTGTAGGGCAGCCTTTGCTCTCTGCTCTATGCCTCCTTTCCTTCCTTGTGCACACTGTCTTTTCTGTGTTTGGTACCCATTTTCAACTGCACCTGGTACCTAGACCCTTTTCCTCATGCTTTTACTAAGAGTTGCAGGGCAGTTGGTTGTCATAATACAATTTTAACCATCTCTCGTTCACTAAACCTTCCTTCCATTCTCCATTCAATTTCTTCAACTACGCAGCTCCTCCTTCTATAACATAGGTAACCTCATATGGCCCAAGATAATGTGTTCAAAACTTCCCTGGATGTTTCATGAAGTTACTGTTATATACCAGTACCAAATCACCTTGCTTAAATGCCTTTTTCTTGATATGCCTGTCATGGTAGGCCTTCTCTCTTTCTTTCTGGACCTCCTGATGGAATCCTGTGATGAATCTATCTTCTTCAAGTTCAACCAACTGTGCAAGCCTCTCTTGAACAATGCCAATGTTATCCATTTTTGTAAAGGAAACAATTCTTAGGGTTGGTACCAAATATGCCATTAGGACAACGACTTCGAGGCCATAAACCAACTTAAAAGGGGTCTGCATTGTTAGCTTCTTGCAAGTGGTTCTATAGGCCCATAGTATTGCGGGTACTCTTAAATCCTAGTCATCCCTGTTCACACTACAAATCTTCGTCAGCACTGTCTCCAAGATCTTGTTGAATGCTTCAACTGTCCCATTTTCTTGTGGATGGTAAGGTGTGCTCTTCTGATGATGAACTTCAAATTCCTTCAGTCAAGGCTTCAACTGTCTTATTGATGAAATGTGTGCCTTGAACACTCATAAGGATCTTTGGGCATCCAAGCCTGGTTATGATGTCATCAAATATGAAGCGCACAACTGTAGTTGCACTACAGTCCTTGACTTCTCTTGCTTCGGCCCATATGGTCAAGTACTCTGTTGTAGTGATTATGTACTGTGCTCATGTGCACTTTCCTGAGGGGGTTTATGGGTCCTACAAAGTCAATGGTCCATTTCTCAAATGATTGTAGGGGAAGATGTGGTGATAATGGAATTTTGTCTCTTCTAGAAGGTTTTCCAACTCTTTGGCATACATCACAGGCTTTGTAATATTCCTTGGCATCTTTGTTTAAGGTAGGCCACCAAAGGCCAGCTCTAAGAACCTTCTGCGTAGTTGCTTTTCATGTGTAGTGTCCTTCTGCGATGCCTTCATGACCTTCAACAAGGATCATCGGTCACTCCGCTTCCATAACACACGTCCTCAATATTTCATCAGGTCCCATTTTGTATAGTTGTCCAGTTATAAGTGAAAAGTCTATAGTGCGTACTACTAGTTGTTTCTTCTGGGTGATTTTATACTCACTAGGTGCCATTCCTGTTGACAGGAACTGGACTATTTATGCGAAGTGATCATCAATCTTTCTAATGGCTAGCAACTGTGCATCCGACAATGTTTCCTCCAACCTAGTAGGCTCTTCTCCATGTTCCAACCTCGACAAGTGATCGGGACGCTTGTTCATTCTCCCTGGCTTAACTACGATCTCAAAATCATATTCCTGAAATAACAGAAGCCATCTGCATATTCTCCCCCCCAACACTGGCTTGTTGACTAGGTATTTCAACGCAGAGTGATCGGTAAACATTTTAAAGTGTCCTCCCAACAATTAGTGGCAGAACTTCTACAACACATACACCATGGCTAATCCTTATCTCTCAGTAGTGGTGTAATTAATCTCAGTTGTTGATAGCTTCCTGCTAGAAAAGGCTAACGGGTGGTCAATGTCTCTTGTTCCTAGTTGTGCTAACACAACTCCTAATGCAATAGAAGATGCATCGACATGCACATGAAACTCCTTACTCCAATTTGGGAAAACCAGAATAGGTGAAGTAACCATTTTCTATTTCAGTGTGTCAAAGCTCTGCTGACATTCTTTTGTTGAGTGAAATTGACAGTCCTTCTTCAAAAGTTTCTTCATGGGTGCTGTAATATAGGCATAGCCTTTAATGAACTTCTTGTAATATCCTGTGTGTCCCAGCACAATGCGCAACTGTTTGACTGAAGTAGGAGGGGGTAGATCAACTATGATGGCAATTTTATATGGATCTACCAACAATCCTTGCTTGCATACAATATGACCTAACAACACTCCAAATGGTGAAAACAAAATGCACTTCTTCAGGTTTAAGGAAATCTGACACTGCTTGCATTTGTCCAACATTATCCTTAGACATTCAATATGATTCTTTAGTAAACTAAAAACAGTCCAATCATCAAAGTATGCTTCTAGAAATTTATGCAGAAACTCCTTGAATGCTTTGACCACCACCCTGGAAAAGATGGCTGGGGCATTCTTCAATCTAAACGACACCATTGTATACTAGTAGGATCCCCATTCTGTTGCAAATGTGGTCTTATGGTGATCTTTCTTGGCAATCTGGATCTGATGGTATCCTAAGAATCCATTTGTAAAAGAATATACTTCTTGACGTCTTACATTATCTAACACTTCGTCAGTGAATGGCATAGGGAATGGGTCATGCAAACATACATCGTTTAAATTCTTGAGATATATGTGGATCCTTATCTCTTCTGTCTTCTTGTCTTGTACCACCATAGGGCTATCCATTCTGATTCGTCCATAGGTTCTATGATCCCTGCTTCCAACATTCTATCGAGCTCAATCTTCACTTTCTCCTTATATTTAGGGTTCAATTTGTAGGGTCTCTGTTTGACTAGTCTTGCATATATCTTTAAAGGGATCCTCATCTCTCCCATAGGCCCTTTAATTCCCTTCATATCAGTGAAATTGGTTGGAAACAAATCCGAATATTCATGCAGTAATTATGTAATCTTATCAATAGTGGCAACATCCCAATAATCTCCAACATTTGCAAGCTTCGGCGTTTGCTCTGTTCCAATATTGACTTTCTTGATCTTGATTGGCTGTGTAATAAATAGTATCTCAACTCCTGATCCTTCTATGTCTCTTTGGCCTTCTATTTCAGTGATGTTCACCTTCCTAGGATCATCATCTTCATCAACATTGATGTTGTAATAGCCTTGCAGTTTCTGGAGAGGTGCAGTCCATTCATCCTCTTCTTGTTCCAAAGGGAGGCTAGATGCCTCCTCAAATACCTTCTGTCTTAGTATCTGTAATGCTTGGTCTATTGAAGGATATTGGCTTTCAAATAAGAAGGTAGTTACAATATTCTGGGTCATACCTTCCCAATTTGTAGTGACGAGGCACAGTTCTGCTTGAAGATACCAATTGATGGGGGTGGTGTCCAGTGTGTTAATGAATTTGTGCACCCACTGCTCTTGAGGAATATTGCTCCAGGCTTCCTCGCAACTTCGCACATGGTCCTTTGGTCATCTTCGACCTGTGTACCTAACTTCACAACCTTCTACTTATGCTGAGAACCACACTGTCATCAAAGTGTGACATTGTACCCAGTCTGTAATGTTGTCTTTGTGTGTCCCCCACCATATTGCTAGTGTGGATTTCAGGGTCTCATCCATTGCCAACAATATTTTTTGCGTTGTTACACTTTCTTCAAAGTCCGATAAGAAGGCTTCTAAAGGATTCAGACCATCAAATGTGGGTAAGTTACTTACTGTTGTGCCAATCCAGCGAACATCTCTAGTTAGTCTAGCACATCTCCTTGTAGATACTTCATACATTTTGTTCTGCCAGTTTTCCAGTGCTTCCTTTGAATCTGATGAACATGCGCTGTCACTTCACCAGCGTAAGTTTCCATTTGTCGTAGGATTAATGTAATCTTGTTGTTTGGCAGTTAGTTTGTATATGTTTTCCAGTTCATATACATGGTCTTCTTCTCTGATGGGCTCTGTGTATCGCTGAACTTCATCTGGATCTAAAGGCGCAATGACCGTAAGGCCATCTCCTTCAAACGTCATTCGTATTTTCTTTAAATCAACCACAATGGAATTATTAAAAGCCTAATCAATTCCTAACAACACAGGGTAAGGACAACTATCATCAAGTATCTCAATCACCTCAAAATCTACAAACGTCCTCACTTTTTCGATGTCCACAGGGACATGTTCCAATCTTCCAAAGGGGTTTATCGCATGTTGATTAGCCATCCAAATCCTGATAGGGGAATATATCAACTTAGGTTTTCCCATCAGTGCCCAGGTCTGCTTCATCATGAGATTGACCTCCGATCCTAAGTGGAGGAACACATAGTCTATATCATACTCTCCAATTTGAGCATTCAAGTGTAATTCCTTATTTGTCCTTCTCTTCTTGGATAGTTGATGTACTGCTTTATTCAGTAAAGGATCTACCCTTCCTATCTCATACTGTCTGACCAAATTTTGTAGTTCTTGTATAACTTTCTCATCTTTAATCAACTCTATAAATGTATACAAGAAACTGACAAGTTTACTTGCTTCCTTTCCATCTCCAGGTGAAGCAGACTGATCGAATACCAGAGGCATTCCACATTCTCTTACTTCTGGTCGTGTCTTCAATGAAGAGACTTGGTCTCCCCTGAATTCTCTTCTTGCCTCCTCAAACATTTGTTTTTCTTTCTTTGCATCAGAAGTTTGTGTCTTTTTTGTAGCTTTCCTGACTCTTGATCCTTCTACAGTATTTCCTTAGGTCATTCTGTCTTCTCCTGTAACAACGCCTCCTCTAGTGATAACAAAGACTCTAGGGTCTGCTCCATGAGGTTCTGCTTTGATCAATTGTATCTGCGGGTTCTGTTGAGGTCCCCGTTTATCTTGAAGTTTAGCCAGCACTGCTGGACATTCCTTGATAACATGCTCGAAAGAGTTGCAATAGATGCAAGTCGTACAAGGGTTCTGACAATCCCTTTCCAAGTGTCATGGCTGTGTGTAGTTATAACAAATTATCTTTCCTCGACCTCGACCCATACCTCCTCCTCTTCCTCTTCCTCTGTATCCACCACGAGGGTTGAAGTTTCCTCTCCCAGGGGAGTTACACTGTGTAGGGTTTCCTTCTTGCTGTTCTTCACCTTGAATCTTGTATATATCCCTTGAACTTTCATGGATGAGATCGTAAGCCCTACAATACCTATCATCATGTCCCATGGACTTACAAAATGTGCAATACAAATTTGTGGGTGTCTTAACGTATTTTTGCATGTAGTAGCACTCACCAGGGCGATGTCTATTTCTACATACCTCGCACCAAGGTAGGGTACCTTGTTTAAAGGCGCTCAGAGCTCCAGAGGCCAAGTATTCATGGAATAGGGGATAGTGTTCCTTTTCATGGCCTTCCGATCTACATATGACACACTAGATGTCTTCTCTTTTATCTTTTCCCTTGTCTTTCTTCATATATTTGACCTGCAGAGACAAACTAGTTATCTGACTCAAGATTTAACTCATACCTGAACTAGATTCTCTCATAGGGGCTGATTCTAGCTTTATGGCGATCTCCAACACCTCATCCTGCGAAGCAATCTTCTGTTGCATAAGAGGAACTCTGATGTGTGGTAAGAGGGCAGCAATGAACCATTCTCTGTTCTGTTCATCTGTTCATATGAAAAGTCAACCGACCTGTTAGGGTCTTGAATCACTAATCGAATTTACAAAAAGGTTTAGCTACTTTCTATTTAATCTCTTTCAACTTCGTAATACATTGTGACTTCGACTTGGGTTTCTTGAACTCTATAATCAATGCATTCTTAATCTCATTCAACGGCTTAGGCTATGCAAGTCCTTGGACAAGCTTCATGTACCAGCTCAGTGCGTGATCTCTTAGGGTAGTACTGAACTGATCTCTTTTAACAGCTTTGTCGGTGACATTCTTAATATTCCATACGACTTTGCATAGGAACCAATGTTGATCAGGATCTTCAGATCCATCTCCCCTAAAGATAGGAATCCTCATCTCATCTGCCATAGAGCTTCCTAGGTTTCATGTTTGAGTATATGTTTAACTGTTAGTAATAGTACTCCGAGGACTATGGTGACTTTGATTATTCTGATTACTTAGTGCTGCTGAAACAACAGGGGAAGTGATAGTACTTACTTCAATGGTCTGTGCAGTTCCTGAAATTTTTGGCTCTTCCCAACGAGGTTCTTCATCTTCCTTTTCCTCTACCCTAACGGGTTCTGAATTCTCTTCGTCCGTTAGATCTGCCTCTTCTCCACTATAGAAACCCTTATCTCTGTAGTTCTTCTTAAATAGGTTTGCAAGATGAACTTGTCTGAATGCTCTACCACTGTGTGTATGTCCAAACTCTGTGTCGTTGTCGCTGTCAGAATTCTTGAACATTATATTTTTCAAATCCGACTAACTACTGTATCTTCAAGATGCTCTACTCATGCAATAACATCTTGATCCTCAACTTCAGAAAATGTAAAAATTTTCCTCTAGGTCCCTTAAAGAAATACCTCTTGGCTTGGATATATGACTCTACTCTGTCAACAACAAACTTGGTGATATACCCTCCATTGGTGCTATCAAACTAGTGATCTACTTCTCTTGACACGACGTTATCAACTCTCTTGACCTTCTTGATCAACGCTGATGTCCAAACCATAGGTGGCCTAGATCGTATCTCAAATTGGGTATCTGCTAACCTAGATAAGCACTCATATATCTCCTGATGGATTCCTCCAAAGAAAATTTCATGTATATCAGTAAATATATATCTCTCCAACTAATCCTCTGTACTAAGATCAGGGTTCTTGTTATGGGATTCAACGAAGTCCTTTTCTTGATCTTCTATCCACTTTTGAATCTTTGTCTTTGATGGAAACCACCTTGACATTCCCTCAAGAAGATTCATGTCCCAACAATGAAACCATTTGTTGGCATAGGGGCAAACCCAGGGTTCATCTCCAAGAGCACACCAACAAGCCCTAACTACTGGCCCTTTCGGAAACACCTGCGAAGCAGATGCAGTCTCACCCGAAGTAGCTATGGGGGGTTGCAGAATAGAGATGTCTACAAACAATGGGATATCAAGTGGATCCAATACAAAATCAACACAATAGTTATCTATCATCTACCAGTTCATATCTACTCCGCAGAACTATCTATCAAATCTAACACAGTAATGAAATAATGATATACCTCATGGCACAGAACATAGCATCAATCACACGTGACACAAGATATACGTGGTTCACCCTCTCTCTAGGGCTATGCCCACATAACTATGATTTATAATATATTAAGATGGAAGCATACAGTTCTGATCTGCACTCTTAGCTAGCTGATCTTCTCTTCTTCTCTCTCTTTCTCCCATCCTTGGGCACCCAACTGCAGGGTTTATCTTCGCACCCAGCTGAAGATCTTACACCACAAATTGCTCTCACGATACTATACTTCTCTCTCAATAGAAATCTCTCCTCACAACACAATCTCTCCTAACAAAAAAAACACTAACCGATACTAACAAAAAAAATACTGACAACAACACAACCCAGGTCCTCCTGACCTTTATTTATATCTTACAATAGCTCACCGATATCCTTAGGCCAAAACATAGGTGTCAAATCCCTAGATACCAAAACCTTAGGTGTCTAAAACCCTAGGTCAACTTGACCCGCATTTTTAGGGCTTCGCCAACCTGTCTTTCCTTCCTTCTCGCGCAATGCTCCAAAGAATCCAATGGTGGTTTTCTCTGCTTGATGAGTTGTCCACAATCCTTCTTCCTTATTAATATGTCATCCTCGATCTCCTTGTCCAACGACTTTCTTTCTCGGACTTCGCTCCATCTTTTCTTCTCTTTTACTCACTTAGACCAAGTAACACTCACCGTGTCTTCCGTGCAGTTCACATTTCTTCCTTTCTTCCTTGATCTTTGCTTACTTCCATACGCAAGGGCCAACAACACTTTTGAAGTAACCCCAGAAGTTAACAAAAGGTATCTAATGTAAATTTTTTAGCATTAATTACAACACCTAACCTCATAGGGACATCGTGTGTGTGTGTGTGTACTAAGGAAAACCTCGTAGGATCCCCCTTCTTCTATGAAAAATCAAAACAGAGGGAAACTCAATTGCCATCCAGAATAGTAGTTGGTAATCTAGTGAGTCTAACATCAAAGACATCATAACAAACTCTACCTTGAAACAACTTGTTTGACCCG
>ML799366.1:483548-498864 GCA_009831015.1 Picea engelmannii | reverse complement strand
TTGGGTCTTGCCACAATAAAACTGTAGACCAAGTCAAATTTTGATGACATAATGTGTATCTCTCAAAAATACCTTTCCAACAGGCTATCACACGCCTAAAACGGAGGACATATGCAAAAGTTACAACCCCGGGAAGTTGAGGTACCAACTTACCCATCAAGACCCACATATCTTTTGGTGTTTCATCTCCTAGGGTTAGTTTTTTGGATGTCTAGGGTTTTTGAATTCATGAGTAATGTTAAAAAGGCCTATGGAGGCTCATTGTAATCATTTATGCTCAGACGAATGCAAGTAGTAGCCACATCTCTTCTTAGAGATAGCTACCACCATTCGAGCAAGTTGTTTTCAATTCTGCAGTTTTACAGTTTCAACTTATTTTATTTATTCAATAGAAGTTATTGTTCATTGGATATTTGTTTTTGTTCTTCGTATTATTGTGTTATTGTATTGAGTATGTTATTCATTTCGTTCCTCTCATAAATCCGGATCAGTGGTATCAGAGCGGTTTGCTCTTCATTTATTTTTCTTTGTGTATGTCCCCGACAAGATCTGGGTATAAGAAGTTGGGACTTGAACCAATCGAGCATTTGCAAGATCGGTTGTGCCGAGCATGACAACAACTCATGGGGGACGAGAAGAAATATTATGGAGCAGGAGATCATTTTAAATTGTTGTTCGAGGAAGCCCTTGTGCGACAAAGGAACAAAATGATGGATAACTTTGCGCAGATATTTCGATGACTGCCCACAAGAGACACATCTTCATCAACCAACCATGCAACCCCCTTCAAGGTACAAGTAAATTTTGATATTCCATTATTTTAAGGAAGGATAGATGCGAATGCTATAGATAAATGGTTGAATATGCTCGAAGGGTATTTTTTGGTCCACAATTTTTTTGATAGGGAAAAGATTAATTTTGCACTCCTTAAGGTCCTCCCCCATGTTAAGGACTGGTGGGATACTTACTCTAAGAAAAGGGCCATAGAGGAATATATAATATTTGTTGTCGCCCCCACATGGGATTCCTTCAGGGATTCCATTAAAGAACAATACTCCAGTGTTGGAAGCTACGAGGACTAGCACACAAGATGGACCACGCTGCGTCAGGAAAGGGACCAGACAATACCAGAGTTTTACCAATATTTTCCATACCCTGCGCACTAACTGGGTATCAAAGACTCTGAACAACATCTAGTGCTAAAATACTATGATTGTTTTCATAAATACATTCAAATGGAAATGGATTTTCTGTACATCGCATCATTAGGTGCAGCTTATAGATATGTTGTCAAGATCGAGCATACATTTAAGCAGAAGAGGTGAGAGTTTGGATATGAAAACCACTCATAGCCGAAGCAAGACAAAGGCGACCCCAACCCACAAAACAAGGGACAGAGAAAAGATGGCCACTCTCAGGACAACCAGTCCAAGCCACAACCTAAGAGGGGTAATGAGAATTATAAGAATGACACGAGAAAGTGGTGTGAATACCATAAAATCCCTTGGCACAACACTGAAGAATGTCACTCCAAGAAGTCACTAGTGGTCGAGCTGAAAGCTTCCAAGTCAAAGAAAGATTCTAACTCTGAATCAAATCTAGAAGGAGGGAAGCATATTATTCATGTTGAACCCAGTGTCACTGTCACTACCACCAAAGTCCAGCCAAGCGAACCAAAAGAAACAGAGGAAGGGGAACGCCTCTTTCACTCACAAATGTGGGTAGAAGGGGCTCCGCTTCATTTCATTGTCGATAGCGACAGTCAGAAGAACCTGATCTCATCATAGGTCATTAAGAAATCGGACTTGTCGATGACACTACACCCACAACCCTACACCATCGACTAGCTTCTCCAAGGAAGAGATCTCCGCATCAACCAAAAATGCCATCTACCCCACAACATCAAGCCCTTCAAAGACGAGGTATTGTGTGATATTTCTCCCCTTGAAGTTTGTGATGTTCTTTTAGGACAACCATATTTGTGGAAGAAAAATGTTGTGTATGAGTCTAGACCCCACAGTGTTATTATTACTTTGGGTAGACAATTGTACAAGATACCAGAGGTAGCGCTGCCTACCATTATTTCTTTAATCTCTGCTAAGCAATGAAGTGAGGTCATTTCACAGACTGAGAAGTTCTTCTTCTTTGTGATTCATGCTCACAATAAGAAAAATATCTCCGTCACATCCGTGACCTCTACACAGAGCCTCTCTTTGCAGTAGAATCAAGTGGACGATATCGTGGAAGAGTACATAGACATATTCTCCTCACCCACCGGGGTACCGACGCATTGACAAGTCAAGCATCCAATTGATCTAACCCCCAATGTACCTCTGCCTAATGGACCAGTCTATCATCATTCGCTGATGGAAAATGAATAAATCAAGCGTTAGATCCAAGAGTTGCTTCAAAAGGGGCACATCCAACCCAACTCCTCCCATTACAGAAGATCGATTGTACTGGTACAGAAGGAAGACAGGACCTAGTGTATCTGCATTGATTACATAGCATTAAACAAAATCACAGTTAGGAATCAGTACCCAATTCCTTGAATTGATTACCTTCTTGACAAACTCACGGGGTAAACGTTCTTCTACAAGATTGCCCTAAATTTTGGCTACCACCAGGTTCCCATCGAACCGACTGATGTATGGAAGACAATTTTCAAATCTAAATAAGGTCTCTTTGAATGGTTGGCCATGCCCTTTGGCTTAACAAATGCACCAACAACTTTCATGAGGTTGATGGATGATGTATTGAGACCCTTCACCAACTCTTTTGTGGTGGTATATCTAGATGACATCCTCATCTTCAACAGAACTTGGGAGGAAACTTGCAACATATTCAATAGGTTTTGAGCACTTTGCGACAACACAAGCTATATGCTAACTTGGAAACATTCTCCTTTAGCATGAACAGGGTCCAATACTTGGGATACATTGTTGATCAACATGGGGTACACATGGATCCAACTCAGATCCATGTCATATGTGACTAGCCATCCCAAACCACACTAACCGAGCTTCATAGCTTCTCGGGACTTGCCAACTTCTATTGACGATTCATGTTTGGATTCTCCCATATTGCATGGGCCCTTAACCAAGTGACCAAGGGTGGTGGCAAGGAAAATTTCACATGGGGGAAGGCACAACAATGAGCATTTGATGATCTGAAGCATCGCTTCTACTAAGCTCCAGTACTCTCCTTACCCGATCTGCAACAACTCTTCGAGATTGAGACTGATGCATCTGAATATGTTGTAGGCGCAATTCTCACTCAGCACGGTCATCCAATAGCATACCATAGTGATACACTCTCAGATACCGTCTGAAAATACCCCACCTATGACAAGGAAATGTATTCCATTATGAAAGTCTGTCATCAATGGAAACATTACATTCTGGGTAAGGAGACAACCATCCACACTGATCGCAAGCCTATGCAATTCATACAGACACAAGGGAAGTTGCAGAACGATCACCATCAAAATTCGTCTCGATACCTACAACAGTTCCATCTCAACATCAAGTATAAGACATGGAACACAAATCATGTCGCTAACTACCTCAGTTGACCTCCCATGGCTGTACTCATCACCGTGCTCCATTCCTGTGGGCATGAGGCATATGAGTGGCCCCAACTTTATCAGCGAGATCCTGACTTCCCCACCACCTATCAACTCTTGGGTACATGCACGGATGCCACCAATTTTCACATTCATGATGACTATTATGCCATTTGGGCCACCTCTGTGTTCCTATCGGCGAGCGTGCAAAGTTGATTTGGGAGGTTCACTACAGTCAGATGGCATGACATTTTGGCATGGAAAAAACTGTGGTTGTTCTACAGAAACATTTTTATTGGACAAAAATTTGACAGGACGTCAACAAGTATATCATATCTTGTAGTGCATGTGCCATTACCAAGCCATCCATTAAGAATCGAGGCTTATACACCCCTCTTCCTATTCTCGAGAGGCCTTGGATTCCATCTCGATGGATTACATGTCTAGCCTTCCATCCACCAATCAAGGCAATGTTTTGATATTTGTGGTGGTTGATTGGTTTTCGAAGATGGCCATTCTCACAGCCTGCAAGAAGATAATCACAATGACATATACTACCAATCTCTTCTTCGAACGAGTGTGGGTCCATTTTAGGATACCACAGACCATCGTCTTTGATTGGGACAACATGTTCCTCATCACATTTTGGTTGAGTCTTTGGTCACTGTTGGACACCAAGCTCATTAAATCATCTGCCTTCCATCTATTGACCACCTATTTCGACTAGGGGTCAATGTCATGTACCATGAATATATGTACCTTGTGGTACAACATATTTTGAAGACTTATGGCTCAATAGAGAAATTTTATCCCCAACACTCCTTTTTGTGTACTCGGAATGTCCACTCCCCTGCATGGGATAATAATTTAATATGTTAGCATGAGTCAATTTTTAGTTAGTTTCCTAGGACTTTATCATTAGGGAAGTTCTTTCATCGAGTGTTGTTTTTCCTCAGGTAATTAATCTTGCCTACTAGGTAATTTTAATTATCCTTGAGTTTTTCACTCAAATAATCCTCCAAAGTGGTGAAAGGTGTTCTAATGATCGATCCCAAGGGGTGACAAAGGTTTATAAGTGTTTTAAATGACCATGATAAACATCTCCTAGAGTCTTGTAGAATTCCGTTAAGTTTTGACAGGATTTTTTAATAATTAAAATTTCCATAAATTGATAATTTTTTATTATTTTTTATGTAAAATGTAAAAATTTGGTCCTTGTGGATTTTGTATAGGGGTGTGGGTATTAAAAAAAATGTCTTATGACCCCCTACACCCTTGGACTAAGTGTCAACTCAATTGTACAAGTTTTGCTAGGTCATTGTCCATGAGGAGTCCAAGTCAATCAAAATTCAGCATTTAATTGGCTAATGTAAAAAAGACAAATTTTGTAAAACTGACTAAAGTCATGAGAGAAAGTGGGGAGATGATCGCTAATGTATTTCCTAAGTTGGAAAATTGAAAATGAAGTTGGAAGATCCCCCCATGCATAGCCAACAACCAAAGATGATGTCTCCCTAGTGAAAAGTGTGCCCCCCTTGCTCATGAACTTAGGCAAAGTAAAAAATTAAAGTGAAAAAAGTGCCAAAACCCTAAGTGTGCCCTTCCCTTAGCCTAACCTCATGTTTGAAAAGTCAAAAGGGGTTTTACCCCTTCACATATCACCCTCAAACCCTAAATTACTACCAAAACCCTAAAAGTGCCTCTTCCTTCACATGTTTTCTTTCTCTTGGATGGGTGACACTTGTAACTCATCCAAGAGCGGTTTCTCCTCTCTCCGTCATATAAAAGAAATCCTTCCCTCCTCATTTTCACATGGAATTCTCCCAACAGCTCTATTATGCCAAAATCTCTCCCATCTCTATCCGATCTCTCTCTCATTCTCTCCCATTTTCTCTCATCATTCTTGGTGCCATTGGACACTCTCTTCTTGGTTAATAAAATAGAAGATTTGGAGGATCTCTTGTGTCTTTAGGAGTATTATTGGAGCCATTATATGGTTTTGTTTATGAGGTAATATTGCTGCAATTATTTTGTTGTATTTCCTTACTTGCATTGTTTCACCTGGAGACCCAAACAAAGTATTTTTCTTGGGATAAATTAATAGCAGTATTACTATTAATATTTGTGGGTTATTTCTAGTAGGTTTGGAAAGTATTTTGCAAGATATTAGTATATACTCACCTTCTTGTTGTATATTGTAGCAAGGATTTACAAAATATGCAAGTTACCAAAGGTTTGGAGGAGTGGATTTCAGATCTGGAAATTCATTTTTTCATCCATCTAAAACTTCATACATTTTCTGTTTTCATCTCCAACCATATATCTATCAATTTCCAACATTATTCTTGTCTAAAATTGCAATCTAATCTCTCTTTTTAAGTTTAGATTTTTTATGAAATAATTTTTGTATATTGTGCTGTCATAAAACAACTTGTTCTAAGTCATTTTTAATAATTTCCAGCAAGAATAGCTTGTTGTTTTTTGCAGGTTTAAGGAGAATTTATGCATTTTTTTGGCCCCAAAAGACTCAAGGAAGCATCCAAGAGTTGTGGTGCCAAACAATATTCTCTATTCTCACTTTCTAAGCATTCTAAGCAGCCCAAGAGATTCTCTTGGGATATCATTTTCTATCTCATTTTCCATATCTGTAAAGTGTATATTAGTTTTAGTGTTTTGTCCACACCTTGCATAGTGCTTGGCTTTTCCATCCATGCAATATAGTGAAGGCTAGATTAAAATTTAGTTTACTGTTTTTCTTTTATTTAGCAACCTTGGCCAAAACTGGTAGGCTTGTCCTCCATATTGTGCCAGAGTTGTGAGGTTGTTATTTCAATTCCAAGTCATTTAATTTATTTAATTCCGCCCACACCTTGCATAGTGCTTGGATTTTCCATCCATGCAACATCGTGAAGGCTAGTTTAAGTTTCAACTTATTTGCAAAGTAATCAAATTGGTTTCCCACCTTCTACCTCGTATTCCCTCCCCTTGCCACTTTGTGGATCTTGGGTAACTAAGAAAGGGCAAAGGATTGAGTGGCTAGATTAATTAGGCACCCAATTTATAATTTCTTCTACCACAAAAAAATGTGACTTGGGAGGCTAGAAGGGGTTGAATTTTGGGACGGTTTCACGACACTACGTGTCCTCCTTGTTGAGTGCCCAAGCATTTCGGATTTGACCTGTGGAGCTAGGGAAGCACCTTGTTTGTTATTCTTATTGAGCACCCAACACTTCCTTTTGGTTGAAGGGATAATAATTAGGGGTAGTCACATAGTATAGGCTTGCATATTTGATACTTAATTCCCCTAAGCTCAAGAGAGACTTAAAAACTTGATAAAATCAACCTACGTACTCTTCACAACATTTACCTTCCAAGTTTGCAATTTACTTTTCAAGCAAGTTAATTTTTCAAGCAATTTACTTTTCAACAAATTCCTTTCATGTGAATACCTGTTTCAAAGCATTCTTTATTTATTTGAACAAAATTGATCTAAATGTAAAGTTTTCTGTCATAATTATTTCATAACATTTGCTTCATTCTTGTATAATTGTATTTTTGTTGTATATCTCATTAAATCAATTTTGGGGTAATCTTTAGGCACTCGTCTAATTGTTGATTTATAAATAAAGGGTTTGCTTGTCATTAAAGGAACTACACTTTTGCATTTATTACATGTCATTGGGTTGGGTTTTCTTAATTAACAACTAAATTAATTCCTAGAACTTAAATAAACTTTCACATAGTTTAATAGGGTCTACCCCCTTGGCTTCCCTAGGAGTGAGCCTAGACCGAAGGAGTCAAGATTGAGGTGACATTGGGTCTGGATTCAATTTTGTTCCCCCAAGGACACACCAAGTGGGTTGGAGACTTCTCCACATTTGTAAGTGTGTATAAGGATGACAACATCACCCTCAAATCGATGGCCAAACATAGGTCATCAATCATATGATTATGCACATACTGCGCATGTATAACTCTAAGCATTCACGTACATGGGATGAGAGTTTTCCCTATGTTCAACACAACTACAACATGACTCTCCATAGCTCCATAGGCCATAGCCCATTTCAGGTGGGGCTGGGATTCTAACCCTTGGGTCCCATTGATGTTGCACTACCTCTAGAAACCACACAAACAAAATCTTCCCATGTTTAGTCTGAGGCCGACAAAGCCACTAGATTCATTGAGAATATTGAACACATCCGCCAATAGGTCCATGAGATTTTGCAGAAAGCCAATGCTAAGTACAAGCAATGCCATGATCAACATCGAGTACCACACAAGTTTTAGGTGGGAGATAAGATCTGGTTACATTTTCAGAAATAACACCTTAGAGGACCCCTTCGACAGCTCCATCCACTTCGCTATGGGCCTTAAACTATCACCAATCTTGTGGGTGACAATGATTTTGAGCTAAACACTCCCCCCTTCCTTGTCTTGCACCCAGTGTTCAATGTGGACCTCCTCCAGCCATATTTTACACCATTATTGGACACCTCGAAGATCCCAGAACAATTGACACCAACATAGCTCAACCCTGACTGCATGGAACATGCATCCAATGATAAGATAGTGGACACACAACTCAAGGGCACTCGCCAGTAGAGGATCCAACTTTATCAGGTTGTCAAGGCAGGGAAGCTCCTGCACCAAGGAAAATGTCTCACCTGGGGCCAAATTCAATAGAAATTTCCTCACCTGATGGGGGAACTCAACGCAATGGGTAACATTGCTTCCTAAGGAGGGAGGACCGATCCAGGTGGATATTGGTGGCCACCCACCTATTCCAACTAGCTCCTCTTGACAATTTTTAGTTCAACACATTTTTCTGTAATGATGACATTTATTTGTAATTGTGGGTTCTGCAGTTCCGAGGCTATCCTAAATCCCTACACAATATCCATGTGGATATCGATGACCTCCCACCTATTCCAACTAGCTTATTTTGGAAGTTTTCATGTCAGTACATCTTTCTGTACTTCCAGGGCCGTTTTGGGGCCCTAAACAATGTTTTTTTGGCTTGCCACAGTCAACTTGCACATGTATTTAGAGTTTTGTGACATAATGTGTAGTTCTCAAAAATACCTTTCCAACGGGCTATCACACACCTAAAATGGAGTTCATATGCAAAATTTACGACCCCGAGAAGTTGAGGTACCAACTTAGCCATCAAAGCCCACATAACTTTTGGTGTTTCATCTCCCAGGGTTAGGTTTTTGGATGTCTAGGGTTTTGGCATTCACGAGTAATGTTAAAAAGGAATTTGGAGCCTCATTGTAATCATTTATTCTCAGACGAATGCGTGTAGCATCCACTTCTCTTCTTAGAGATAACTACAACCATTCGAGCACGTTATTTTCAGTTCTGTAGTTTTACAGTTTCAACTTGTTTTATTTATTCAATAGAAGTTATTGTTCACTGGATATCCATTGTTGTTCTTTGTATCTCCGTGTTATTGCATTCAATCTCTTATTCATTTTGTTCTGCTCATAAATCCAGATTAGTCCATGGGGGCAAGTCTCAAGTCAAGGTGTTGTCACCTGATCCTCAACTCCTCTGTCTAGGCCAACTCCTAGTGAAGCCAAGGGGGGGTAGTCCCTAAATAAAATAGTCTAAGGCTTGAACTAAGCTAAGTGTGAGAAAATGGGATCTAGGAGTTTATTAAAAGCAAGAACAATATAAAAATATAATCTAACAACATGTATGATTCATTCACTATCAAAGGATACATTCAATGATATATAAGAAAATGAGATGCATTCATCAATACATTACTTCAAGATAAAGGAAATGCTTAAAATGTAAATGCTGAAAGTAAAATGATTAAAATGTAAATATAGCAAGACCAATGCCAATAGTAAGATAATATTGCTGAAGAAAAGTATTGCAAGTGTTCTTGTAATATTTTATTAAGAGTTGTTAGGTGGGTTAGTCACCTGCAATTTAGGGTAACAACCTCCTAAGCAAGGGTGTTGTGCTAGCACTCTAACCAAGGTAAGAATCCACCCAAACTAAGTCATCCATATGTCTATGAAGTATCCCTAAGGGGCTAGGACACAATTGTAATGTCCCTTTCCAAATAGGAGCTCCAGAGAGGATCCTTAATGGTCTAAACAACTCCATTAGACTATAGTCAGGGCCATGCAGGGCCATGCAGAGGTAAATAAGGTTACTATAGGTCACTTCAGCCGAGGGTGTTATAATTCAAAAGTAACATTGAGCTAAAAGTGACTAAAAGTAATTTTAAGTCAAAGCGATCTAAAAATAGAACATATAAGATAAAAATAGGTCAACATCGAATTAGGGTTTCAGGAAACTATAAGAAAAGGGTAAAGCGACCTAATTCCTCATTATGAAGAATTTGACTAGTCAGTGAGGAGAGAGAGCTCCGTGGATTCCAGGAGGAATACACCCAGTGGTTGATTTCAATGTTGAGAGACACACCCTAGTTACTGAGGAGATCACACATATCTTCCATTGATATTTAGCAGGAGTTACATAGGTTGCAACAGCAAGGGCAAAAATTCTAAGGAGACTTAGTGTGTCAAATTGTCCCATCCAGGGAGAATCCAGGGATTCCCCTTCGATCCAGTTGAGAGGAGGGCAAGGTGCATGTATTGCCAGGTTTCCCATCATATTCCGTCGAAGAAATCATCTTGGGCGCATTAGTCAACCATTGAGGGTTTGATAGTTGGGGAAGACACATTTGGGATTCCTGAGAGATCATCAGATCAAATCCAAGGAAATCCTTATGACCCATTTCAGAGGAGCCTAGGGCGCTCAGTTTGAGACCTTTATCACCCGATTCCGATGGAGGAATCATTAAGGCGCAATTTCCAACAACAGTTGGGGCACATTTCTCCAGGGTGATCCATCTGGGATCCGTACAGATCATCTGAGGGTCGATATTCAGTTGGTCAGCTACTGAGAGCATGCATGAGGTTAGGGTGCACTATTTGAGATAGTTTCCAAGAAAATACGAGGATTTTATCGACTAGGGCGAACTTTCCATACGTGAATCATTTGTCGTATGAGTTTTCGTAGCTTGTAGCAGGTCCTATAGCTCATCCATTGATCCAACAAATTTATTCTATTACCGGGTATCATTGTTTTAGTTTGCTTATTGTATTCTGGCTAAGATCCTTTTGTCTCTGATCTAGCCGTTAAGAGATTTATTTTATTCATCCGCATACAAAATTGCAATCCGTAGAAATATCATAATATATGATTTGCAGTCTATTGTGTCATTTACTATTTGTATGCTTATTCATATGGTGTAAACACATATTTATCTATACACACATGTGAAAATCACCAAGCATGTTAAAACCCGCAACTTAAATGCATCCAAAAACCCCAAGTGTATCAGATTAGACAACAAACATAGCATATTAGCATCATTTACTAGACTATCTGTATCAGGGATATTACAATGGTATCAGAGCTTTAGTCCTTCCAGTCTGTGAATAAAGATGATGAATTGAGAAGGTGAACCAAAGGGTCATGAGAAAGTAGGTGATGAGTACGTCACTTACAATAGACACAGGGAGAGGAGACCTAGACCATATTTCCCCCCTTTTCCTCCCAGTTCAGAGGAAGAGGCACACAGGGAAGCAGAGAGAAGGGTAGATCATGAGGCCAATTGTGAGGCAAAGAGGATGTTGCGAGATAGATATGAGAGACCAGAGGGCAGTGGTAAGGCCCCCATGGAACTAGAGACAACCTTCATGTAGGTGCTTAGTAATCTGGTAGTCACTCAGTAGGCCATGACTCAGTATTTGGCGTAGATGGCTGATAGATTGGCTATAGTGGGCACCATGGGCACACAGGCCCCACATGCAGCATAGGGGAACTCATGGGTAGGTAGTAGACCCCAGTCACCTACTCACACTTACACTTCTTCGAGTAGGATTCCTAGTACATTGTTCCCTAGTTTCCAAAGGGCACCCCCAACAACAACACAACATCCGATAACACAAAGGTCGCCCACTCAGGCATAGGACATTGCATAGTACAAGAGGGAGTATGCAACATTGGGCCGTGAATTCCATTAGGACATGACCCTGGTCGAGTACTGTGGACTCAAACTCAAGAACTAGGCCAAAGATCCTCAGAGAGGAGGACACAAAAAAAAACAGGGGAATAACCTAGATTTCATCTGGAAAGTTGGTAAACTCACCATACCTTCTTTTAACAGATCGTCCAAATGCACTGCCAGAGCTTGGGTACAAAAGCTAGAAACATACTACAATATCAACCAGATGACTGAGATAGAGGCCATCAGTTTCTCTACCCTACACTTGAGGGTGAGGCACACGAGTGGTGGCATCATGGACTGGTGATGCTGGGTCACAGTCACATCACTTCCTACAAGGAGTTTACAGAGAGACTCATGGATAGGTTTGACCGGAGGGATCTAGAGATCCATTTAAGGGACCTAGAGATCCATTTGAGACAAATTAGCACAATAGAGGCATTCATCAAGGATTTTCAAGGGGTAGCAGTGGCAGTGATAGATATATAAGAGCCTAGGTTGATCATGTTATTCACAGAGTGGTTTACAGAACCCTTGAGAGGATGGGTGAAGGCATACAAGCCTCATACCTTGTAGGATGCCATATTACTCACTCGATATTTGGCATACTCAACACCGAAGACTAAATCATTTTCCAAACCCTTCGTACCACAGAGGGACCAAGACAAGAAGCCATTCTAGAGACAGTGGAAGGGCAAGGAGACACTGGATGATGAGACGAGGTGAGAGATTACGAGGAAGAAGCTTTGATTCACTTGCAAGGACCCTTGGGTCCCAGGCCATAGGTGCATGGGAAATGGAGAGATCCATTTTATTGAGGTGGAAATAGATAGTGTGGATAGTGAGGAACAGAATTAGGATAGTGGATCCACTATCTTAGAGGAGGATTCATCACATGCAGAGGAGCAACCTCCCCGTAGACCACCGACACCAATAAGGACCCGCCCGTTGGTAGTACCACAACCTCATGAGCATGCTAACAGACATAAACCAACAAAGGGAGGAGTCATAGAAACCCTTTTTGGTGTTCCCAGGTATGACACCCTCCATATCAGAGGGACTATTCAGGGACAGTGAGAAATCACCCTGATAGATGGTGGGGCCACCCATAACTTCATTGGTATCGAGGCAAGCACTTCAGATAGATGAGTTTGAGGGGTTTGATGTTGCAATAGTATATGGCCACATAATGGAGTATCTAGAGAGAGTCTCAGATTTGGAGATAAAGTTAGGTAACTACAACATGAGAGACACATTTTATGTAGTTTACCTATATGACAAAGATGTGGTGTTGGGAGTCCAGTGGTTGATCACATTGGGAAAAATCACCACCAAGTACCAAACCTTGGAGATGGGGTTCAAAGATAGTGATGGAAAGAGGATTGTACCAAGGGGAATGTCGATAGGGGCACCCATGACAGTTTCAACCAAGAGGATGGAGAGGATCTTTAGACATGGGGAGGTAGCATATGCCACAAAGTAATTGATCACTATGCAGAAGGATTTAGAGGGTCAACAATAGTATAAGACAAAGATCATGAACTTGTTGGGACAACATCATCAGTTTTTTGGTTCGATTCCACCAAGGAGACCACCTGACAGGGGGTTTCATCACACCATTATGTTGGAGGAGGGGGCCAAACTTATGATCACACCACCCTATCATCATCCTAGGAGGTTCAAGGATAAGATAGAGAAAGAAATTAAGGAATTTCCAGTGATGGGACACATCAAACCTAGCAACAGTCCATTCAATTCTTCAATTGTCTTAGTTTTGAATAAGGATGGTACCATGAATATGTGCATCAATTACCAGGCCTTGAACAAGAAAAATCTCAAGAACTGGTATCCTATCCCTCACATCGATGAGTTGATGGATGAATTGCATGGGGCAGTTTTCTTCTCGAAGATTGAACAACGCTCTGGATATCATTAGATCAACATCCGCAAGCAAGACATAGAGAAGACAACATTTTGATGCCACTTTAGTCATTTTGAGTCCTTGGTTATGTCATTTGGGCTAACCAATTCAACAGCTGCATTTCAGTCTTGCATGAACCACACATTTAGGGATCAGTTGAGGAAATTAGTCTTGGTATTCTTCAACGACATCTTGGTCTACAACATGATATGGTAGGAGCATATGAGGCACTTGGATGAGGTACTTATTATCATGGAGACACAGTCACTACATGCTAAAGATCCCAAGTGTGAGTTCGATATGGCATAATTACTTTACTTGGGCCACATTATCAATGCGAAGAGGGTATAGGTGCACCAGGAGAAGATCAGGGCTATTCTGGATTGGCCAACGCTCAAGAATGTGACTGAGTTGAGGATTTTCTTTGGGCTATGCAAATATTATAGGTGTTTTGTGAGGGGGTTTTCTTAGCTTGAAGCACCACTTACAGATCTCACCAGACAGGGGGCCTTCATCTGGATCACCGAGTCACAAAAATCCTTTGATCACATGAAGGAAGTCATGGGAACATGTCGAGTGTTAACATTACCATACTTCATTTTACCATTTGTATTAGAGTGTGGTGCGTCCAGTGAGGGAATAAAGGTGATTTTTATACAGGAGGACACCCCATTATGTTCGAGAGAAGGAAGCTCAGTCATCGTAAGAGGTTGTACTTTATTTATGACAAGGAGATGTTGGCAATCAAGCATGCCTTGACCAAATTCAGACAATATTTGGTGGGCAACAAATTCGTGGTCAAAACAGATCATAACAGCCTAAAGTATTTCCTTGAGCACAGCGATCTCAGTGAGCACCAATAGAAATGGGTGACGAAGGTGCATGCCTTCGATTTCGACATAGAGTATGTTAAGGGGGAGAAGAACATTGTGGTTGATGCAATATCTAGGAGACCCGTGACATGTTCTTTGATGGAGGTTTCAGTGGATTGGAAATCCCATTTGTTAGTGGAATATTACAAGAACAAGTTCGCTTGTGAGGTTTGGATGGACAGGTTAAGGATGACAGGTACATGGTCATTAACGATGTCATATTCTACAAATACATATTCTACTTAGTGCCAGGCTCAAAGCTCAAGAAGAAGATCTTAGTAGGAGTTCATTATTCGCCACTGGAAGGCCATCAGGGTTTTTTCAAAACCTACAGGCAGATCAAAGAGAGGTTCTCATGGAAGGGCCTCAATCAAGATGTTATGAGGTACTTCAATGAGTGTGTGACTTGTCAGCAGAACAAGTCAGAGCATACACTTCCAACAAGACTACTTCAACCACTTCCTATTCTGGAGCAGAAATGGGAGAGCATATCGATGGAGTTCATCATAGGCCTACCCAAGGCTCAAGGTAAGGAATGCATCTATGTGGTGGTCGACAGATTGACCAATTTTTCTTACTTCTATGCCATACCGACAAATTACAATGCAATTTAGGTGGTCGAGTTATTCTTTAGAGAGGTCTTCAGGCTCCATGGGTTGCCGAGGAACATCATCAGTGATAGGGACAGTCGGTTTATTGGAACATTCTAGAGGGAGTTGTTTAGATTGGTGGGGACAGAGTTGACACTTAGCACCAACTATCACCCTCAGACATATGGGAAAACTGAGATAGTCAACAAGTGGGTTGAGCGGTATTTGAGAAACTATGTGAGTGGACAACATAGAACATGGGTCAGGTGGATACATCTAGGAGAGCATTGCTACAACACCACCTTCCACATGTCCATTGGCATGACACCCTTT
>ML799366.1:451120-483448 GCA_009831015.1 Picea engelmannii | reverse complement strand
AGGTATTGTGTGATATTTCTCCCCTTGAAGTTTGTGATGTTCTTTTAGGACAACCATATTTGTGGAAGAAAAATGTTGTGTATGAGTCTAGACCCCACAGTGTTATTATTACTTTGGGTAGACAATTGTACAAGATACCAGAGGTAGCGCTGCCTACCATTATTTCTTTAATCTCTGCTAAGCAATGAAGTGAGGTCATTTCACAGACTGAGAAGTTCTTCTTCTTTGTGATTCATGCTCACAATAAGAAAAATATCTCCGTCACATCCGTGACCTCTACACAGAGCCTCTCTTTGCAGTAGAATCAAGTGGACGATATCGTGGAAGAGTACATAGACATATTCTCCTCACCCACCGGGGTACCGACGCATTGACAAGTCAAGCATCCAATTGATCTAACCCCCAATGTACCTCTGCCTAATGGACCAGTCTATCATCATTCGCTGATGGAAAATGAATAAATCAAGCGTTAGATCCAAGAGTTGCTTCAAAAGGGGCACATCCAACCCAACTCCTCCCATTACAGAAGATCGATTGTACTGGTACAGAAGGAAGACAGGACCTAGTGTATCTGCATTGATTACATAGCATTAAACAAAATCACAGTTAGGAATCAGTACCCAATTCCTTGAATTGATTACCTTCTTGACAAACTCACGGGGTAAACGTTCTTCTACAAGATTGCCCTAAATTTTGGCTACCACCAGGTTCCCATCGAACCGACTGATGTATGGAAGACAATTTTCAAATCTAAATAAGGTCTCTTTGAATGGTTGGCCATGCCCTTTGGCTTAACAAATGCACCAACAACTTTCATGAGGTTGATGGATGATGTATTGAGACCCTTCACCAACTCTTTTGTGGTGGTATATCTAGATGACATCCTCATCTTCAACAGAACTTGGGAGGAAACTTGCAACATATTCAATAGGTTTTGAGCACTTTGCGACAACACAAGCTATATGCTAACTTGGAAACATTCTCCTTTAGCATGAACAGGGTCCAATACTTGGGATACATTGTTGATCAACATGGGGTACACATGGATCCAACTCAGATCCATGTCATATGTGACTAGCCATCCCAAACCACACTAACCGAGCTTCATAGCTTCTCGGGACTTGCCAACTTCTATTGACGATTCATGTTTGGATTCTCCCATATTGCATGGGCCCTTAACCAAGTGACCAAGGGTGGTGGCAAGGAAAATTTCACATGGGGGAAGGCACAACAATGAGCATTTGATGATCTGAAGCATCGCTTCTACTAAGCTCCAGTACTCTCCTTACCCGATCTGCAACAACTCTTCGAGATTGAGACTGATGCATCTGAATATGTTGTAGGCGCAATTCTCACTCAGCACGGTCATCCAATAGCATACCATAGTGATACACTCTCAGATACCGTCTGAAAATACCCCACCTATGACAAGGAAATGTATTCCATTATGAAAGTCTGTCATCAATGGAAACATTACATTCTGGGTAAGGAGACAACCATCCACACTGATCGCAAGCCTATGCAATTCATACAGACACAAGGGAAGTTGCAGAACGATCACCATCAAAATTCGTCTCGATACCTACAACAGTTCCATCTCAACATCAAGTATAAGACATGGAACACAAATCATGTCGCTAACTACCTCAGTTGACCTCCCATGGCTGTACTCATCACCGTGCTCCATTCCTGTGGGCATGAGGCATATGAGTGGCCCCAACTTTATCAGCGAGATCCTGACTTCCCCACCACCTATCAACTCTTGGGTACATGCACGGATGCCACCAATTTTCACATTCATGATGACTATTATGCCATTTGGGCCACCTCTGTGTTCCTATCGGCGAGCGTGCAAAGTTGATTTGGGAGGTTCACTACAGTCAGATGGCATGACATTTTGGCATGGAAAAAACTGTGGTTGTTCTACAGAAACATTTTTATTGGACAAAAATTTGACAGGACGTCAACAAGTATATCATATCTTGTAGTGCATGTGCCATTACCAAGCCATCCATTAAGAATCGAGGCTTATACACCCCTCTTCCTATTCTCGAGAGGCCTTGGATTCCATCTCGATGGATTACATGTCTAGCCTTCCATCCACCAATCAAGGCAATGTTTTGATATTTGTGGTGGTTGATTGGTTTTCGAAGATGGCCATTCTCACAGCCTGCAAGAAGATAATCACAATGACATATACTACCAATCTCTTCTTCGAACGAGTGTGGGTCCATTTTAGGATACCACAGACCATCGTCTTTGATTGGGACAACATGTTCCTCATCACATTTTGGTTGAGTCTTTGGTCACTGTTGGACACCAAGCTCATTAAATCATCTGCCTTCCATCTATTGACCACCTATTTCGACTAGGGGTCAATGTCATGTACCATGAATATATGTACCTTGTGGTACAACATATTTTGAAGACTTATGGCTCAATAGAGAAATTTTATCCCCAACACTCCTTTTTGTGTACTCGGAATGTCCACTCCCCTGCATGGGATAATAATTTAATATGTTAGCATGAGTCAATTTTTAGTTAGTTTCCTAGGACTTTATCATTAGGGAAGTTCTTTCATCGAGTGTTGTTTTTCCTCAGGTAATTAATCTTGCCTACTAGGTAATTTTAATTATCCTTGAGTTTTTCACTCAAATAATCCTCCAAAGTGGTGAAAGGTGTTCTAATGATCGATCCCAAGGGGTGACAAAGGTTTATAAGTGTTTTAAATGACCATGATAAACATCTCCTAGAGTCTTGTAGAATTCCGTTAAGTTTTGACAGGATTTTTTAATAATTAAAATTTCCATAAATTGATAATTTTTTATTATTTTTTATGTAAAATGTAAAAATTTGGTCCTTGTGGATTTTGTATAGGGGTGTGGGTATTAAAAAAAATGTCTTATGACCCCCTACACCCTTGGACTAAGTGTCAACTCAATTGTACAAGTTTTGCTAGGTCATTGTCCATGAGGAGTCCAAGTCAATCAAAATTCAGCATTTAATTGGCTAATGTAAAAAAGACAAATTTTGTAAAACTGACTAAAGTCATGAGAGAAAGTGGGGAGATGATCGCTAATGTATTTCCTAAGTTGGAAAATTGAAAATGAAGTTGGAAGATCCCCCCATGCATAGCCAACAACCAAAGATGATGTCTCCCTAGTGAAAAGTGTGCCCCCCTTGCTCATGAACTTAGGCAAAGTAAAAAATTAAAGTGAAAAAAGTGCCAAAACCCTAAGTGTGCCCTTCCCTTAGCCTAACCTCATGTTTGAAAAGTCAAAAGGGGTTTTACCCCTTCACATATCACCCTCAAACCCTAAATTACTACCAAAACCCTAAAAGTGCCTCTTCCTTCACATGTTTTCTTTCTCTTGGATGGGTGACACTTGTAACTCATCCAAGAGCGGTTTCTCCTCTCTCCGTCATATAAAAGAAATCCTTCCCTCCTCATTTTCACATGGAATTCTCCCAACAGCTCTATTATGCCAAAATCTCTCCCATCTCTATCCGATCTCTCTCTCATTCTCTCCCATTTTCTCTCATCATTCTTGGTGCCATTGGACACTCTCTTCTTGGTTAATAAAATAGAAGATTTGGAGGATCTCTTGTGTCTTTAGGAGTATTATTGGAGCCATTATATGGTTTTGTTTATGAGGTAATATTGCTGCAATTATTTTGTTGTATTTCCTTACTTGCATTGTTTCACCTGGAGACCCAAACAAAGTATTTTTCTTGGGATAAATTAATAGCAGTATTACTATTAATATTTGTGGGTTATTTCTAGTAGGTTTGGAAAGTATTTTGCAAGATATTAGTATATACTCACCTTCTTGTTGTATATTGTAGCAAGGATTTACAAAATATGCAAGTTACCAAAGGTTTGGAGGAGTGGATTTCAGATCTGGAAATTCATTTTTTCATCCATCTAAAACTTCATACATTTTCTGTTTTCATCTCCAACCATATATCTATCAATTTCCAACATTATTCTTGTCTAAAATTGCAATCTAATCTCTCTTTTTAAGTTTAGATTTTTTATGAAATAATTTTTGTATATTGTGCTGTCATAAAACAACTTGTTCTAAGTCATTTTTAATAATTTCCAGCAAGAATAGCTTGTTGTTTTTTGCAGGTTTAAGGAGAATTTATGCATTTTTTTGGCCCCAAAAGACTCAAGGAAGCATCCAAGAGTTGTGGTGCCAAACAATATTCTCTATTCTCACTTTCTAAGCATTCTAAGCAGCCCAAGAGATTCTCTTGGGATATCATTTTCTATCTCATTTTCCATATCTGTAAAGTGTATATTAGTTTTAGTGTTTTGTCCACACCTTGCATAGTGCTTGGCTTTTCCATCCATGCAATATAGTGAAGGCTAGATTAAAATTTAGTTTACTGTTTTTCTTTTATTTAGCAACCTTGGCCAAAACTGGTAGGCTTGTCCTCCATATTGTGCCAGAGTTGTGAGGTTGTTATTTCAATTCCAAGTCATTTAATTTATTTAATTCCGCCCACACCTTGCATAGTGCTTGGATTTTCCATCCATGCAACATCGTGAAGGCTAGTTTAAGTTTCAACTTATTTGCAAAGTAATCAAATTGGTTTCCCACCTTCTACCTCGTATTCCCTCCCCTTGCCACTTTGTGGATCTTGGGTAACTAAGAAAGGGCAAAGGATTGAGTGGCTAGATTAATTAGGCACCCAATTTATAATTTCTTCTACCACAAAAAAATGTGACTTGGGAGGCTAGAAGGGGTTGAATTTTGGGACGGTTTCACGACACTACGTGTCCTCCTTGTTGAGTGCCCAAGCATTTCGGATTTGACCTGTGGAGCTAGGGAAGCACCTTGTTTGTTATTCTTATTGAGCACCCAACACTTCCTTTTGGTTGAAGGGATAATAATTAGGGGTAGTCACATAGTATAGGCTTGCATATTTGATACTTAATTCCCCTAAGCTCAAGAGAGACTTAAAAACTTGATAAAATCAACCTACGTACTCTTCACAACATTTACCTTCCAAGTTTGCAATTTACTTTTCAAGCAAGTTAATTTTTCAAGCAATTTACTTTTCAACAAATTCCTTTCATGTGAATACCTGTTTCAAAGCATTCTTTATTTATTTGAACAAAATTGATCTAAATGTAAAGTTTTCTGTCATAATTATTTCATAACATTTGCTTCATTCTTGTATAATTGTATTTTTGTTGTATATCTCATTAAATCAATTTTGGGGTAATCTTTAGGCACTCGTCTAATTGTTGATTTATAAATAAAGGGTTTGCTTGTCATTAAAGGAACTACACTTTTGCATTTATTACATGTCATTGGGTTGGGTTTTCTTAATTAACAACTAAATTAATTCCTAGAACTTAAATAAACTTTCACATAGTTTAATAGGGTCTACCCCCTTGGCTTCCCTAGGAGTGAGCCTAGACCGAAGGAGTCAAGATTGAGGTGACATTGGGTCTGGATTCAATTTTGTTCCCCCAAGGACACACCAAGTGGGTTGGAGACTTCTCCACATTTGTAAGTGTGTATAAGGATGACAACATCACCCTCAAATCGATGGCCAAACATAGGTCATCAATCATATGATTATGCACATACTGCGCATGTATAACTCTAAGCATTCACGTACATGGGATGAGAGTTTTCCCTATGTTCAACACAACTACAACATGACTCTCCATAGCTCCATAGGCCATAGCCCATTTCAGGTGGGGCTGGGATTCTAACCCTTGGGTCCCATTGATGTTGCACTACCTCTAGAAACCACACAAACAAAATCTTCCCATGTTTAGTCTGAGGCCGACAAAGCCACTAGATTCATTGAGAATATTGAACACATCCGCCAATAGGTCCATGAGATTTTGCAGAAAGCCAATGCTAAGTACAAGCAATGCCATGATCAACATCGAGTACCACACAAGTTTTAGGTGGGAGATAAGATCTGGTTACATTTTCAGAAATAACACCTTAGAGGACCCCTTCGACAGCTCCATCCACTTCGCTATGGGCCTTAAACTATCACCAATCTTGTGGGTGACAATGATTTTGAGCTAAACACTCCCCCCTTCCTTGTCTTGCACCCAGTGTTCAATGTGGACCTCCTCCAGCCATATTTTACACCATTATTGGACACCTCGAAGATCCCAGAACAATTGACACCAACATAGCTCAACCCTGACTGCATGGAACATGCATCCAATGATAAGATAGTGGACACACAACTCAAGGGCACTCGCCAGTAGAGGATCCAACTTTATCAGGTTGTCAAGGCAGGGAAGCTCCTGCACCAAGGAAAATGTCTCACCTGGGGCCAAATTCAATAGAAATTTCCTCACCTGATGGGGGAACTCAACGCAATGGGTAACATTGCTTCCTAAGGAGGGAGGACCGATCCAGGTGGATATTGGTGGCCACCCACCTATTCCAACTAGCTCCTCTTGACAATTTTTAGTTCAACACATTTTTCTGTAATGATGACATTTATTTGTAATTGTGGGTTCTGCAGTTCCGAGGCTATCCTAAATCCCTACACAATATCCATGTGGATATCGATGACCTCCCACCTATTCCAACTAGCTTATTTTGGAAGTTTTCATGTCAGTACATCTTTCTGTACTTCCAGGGCCGTTTTGGGGCCCTAAACAATGTTTTTTTGGCTTGCCACAGTCAACTTGCACATGTATTTAGAGTTTTGTGACATAATGTGTAGTTCTCAAAAATACCTTTCCAACGGGCTATCACACACCTAAAATGGAGTTCATATGCAAAATTTACGACCCCGAGAAGTTGAGGTACCAACTTAGCCATCAAAGCCCACATAACTTTTGGTGTTTCATCTCCCAGGGTTAGGTTTTTGGATGTCTAGGGTTTTGGCATTCACGAGTAATGTTAAAAAGGAATTTGGAGCCTCATTGTAATCATTTATTCTCAGACGAATGCGTGTAGCATCCACTTCTCTTCTTAGAGATAACTACAACCATTCGAGCACGTTATTTTCAGTTCTGTAGTTTTACAGTTTCAACTTGTTTTATTTATTCAATAGAAGTTATTGTTCACTGGATATCCATTGTTGTTCTTTGTATCTCCGTGTTATTGCATTCAATCTCTTATTCATTTTGTTCTGCTCATAAATCCAGATTAGTCCATGGGGGCAAGTCTCAAGTCAAGGTGTTGTCACCTGATCCTCAACTCCTCTGTCTAGGCCAACTCCTAGTGAAGCCAAGGGGGGGTAGTCCCTAAATAAAATAGTCTAAGGCTTGAACTAAGCTAAGTGTGAGAAAATGGGATCTAGGAGTTTATTAAAAGCAAGAACAATATAAAAATATAATCTAACAACATGTATGATTCATTCACTATCAAAGGATACATTCAATGATATATAAGAAAATGAGATGCATTCATCAATACATTACTTCAAGATAAAGGAAATGCTTAAAATGTAAATGCTGAAAGTAAAATGATTAAAATGTAAATATAGCAAGACCAATGCCAATAGTAAGATAATATTGCTGAAGAAAAGTATTGCAAGTGTTCTTGTAATATTTTATTAAGAGTTGTTAGGTGGGTTAGTCACCTGCAATTTAGGGTAACAACCTCCTAAGCAAGGGTGTTGTGCTAGCACTCTAACCAAGGTAAGAATCCACCCAAACTAAGTCATCCATATGTCTATGAAGTATCCCTAAGGGGCTAGGACACAATTGTAATGTCCCTTTCCAAATAGGAGCTCCAGAGAGGATCCTTAATGGTCTAAACAACTCCATTAGACTATAGTCAGGGCCATGCAGGGCCATGCAGAGGTAAATAAGGTTACTATAGGTCACTTCAGCCGAGGGTGTTATAATTCAAAAGTAACATTGAGCTAAAAGTGACTAAAAGTAATTTTAAGTCAAAGCGATCTAAAAATAGAACATATAAGATAAAAATAGGTCAACATCGAATTAGGGTTTCAGGAAACTATAAGAAAAGGGTAAAGCGACCTAATTCCTCATTATGAAGAATTTGACTAGTCAGTGAGGAGAGAGAGCTCCGTGGATTCCAGGAGGAATACACCCAGTGGTTGATTTCAATGTTGAGAGACACACCCTAGTTACTGAGGAGATCACACATATCTTCCATTGATATTTAGCAGGAGTTACATAGGTTGCAACAGCAAGGGCAAAAATTCTAAGGAGACTTAGTGTGTCAAATTGTCCCATCCAGGGAGAATCCAGGGATTCCCCTTCGATCCAGTTGAGAGGAGGGCAAGGTGCATGTATTGCCAGGTTTCCCATCATATTCCGTCGAAGAAATCATCTTGGGCGCATTAGTCAACCATTGAGGGTTTGATAGTTGGGGAAGACACATTTGGGATTCCTGAGAGATCATCAGATCAAATCCAAGGAAATCCTTATGACCCATTTCAGAGGAGCCTAGGGCGCTCAGTTTGAGACCTTTATCACCCGATTCCGATGGAGGAATCATTAAGGCGCAATTTCCAACAACAGTTGGGGCACATTTCTCCAGGGTGATCCATCTGGGATCCGTACAGATCATCTGAGGGTCGATATTCAGTTGGTCAGCTACTGAGAGCATGCATGAGGTTAGGGTGCACTATTTGAGATAGTTTCCAAGAAAATACGAGGATTTTATCGACTAGGGCGAACTTTCCATACGTGAATCATTTGTCGTATGAGTTTTCGTAGCTTGTAGCAGGTCCTATAGCTCATCCATTGATCCAACAAATTTATTCTATTACCGGGTATCATTGTTTTAGTTTGCTTATTGTATTCTGGCTAAGATCCTTTTGTCTCTGATCTAGCCGTTAAGAGATTTATTTTATTCATCCGCATACAAAATTGCAATCCGTAGAAATATCATAATATATGATTTGCAGTCTATTGTGTCATTTACTATTTGTATGCTTATTCATATGGTGTAAACACATATTTATCTATACACACATGTGAAAATCACCAAGCATGTTAAAACCCGCAACTTAAATGCATCCAAAAACCCCAAGTGTATCAGATTAGACAACAAACATAGCATATTAGCATCATTTACTAGACTATCTGTATCAGGGATATTACAATGGTATCAGAGCTTTAGTCCTTCCAGTCTGTGAATAAAGATGATGAATTGAGAAGGTGAACCAAAGGGTCATGAGAAAGTAGGTGATGAGTACGTCACTTACAATAGACACAGGGAGAGGAGACCTAGACCATATTTCCCCCCTTTTCCTCCCAGTTCAGAGGAAGAGGCACACAGGGAAGCAGAGAGAAGGGTAGATCATGAGGCCAATTGTGAGGCAAAGAGGATGTTGCGAGATAGATATGAGAGACCAGAGGGCAGTGGTAAGGCCCCCATGGAACTAGAGACAACCTTCATGTAGGTGCTTAGTAATCTGGTAGTCACTCAGTAGGCCATGACTCAGTATTTGGCGTAGATGGCTGATAGATTGGCTATAGTGGGCACCATGGGCACACAGGCCCCACATGCAGCATAGGGGAACTCATGGGTAGGTAGTAGACCCCAGTCACCTACTCACACTTACACTTCTTCGAGTAGGATTCCTAGTACATTGTTCCCTAGTTTCCAAAGGGCACCCCCAACAACAACACAACATCCGATAACACAAAGGTCGCCCACTCAGGCATAGGACATTGCATAGTACAAGAGGGAGTATGCAACATTGGGCCGTGAATTCCATTAGGACATGACCCTGGTCGAGTACTGTGGACTCAAACTCAAGAACTAGGCCAAAGATCCTCAGAGAGGAGGACACAAAAAAAAACAGGGGAATAACCTAGATTTCATCTGGAAAGTTGGTAAACTCACCATACCTTCTTTTAACAGATCGTCCAAATGCACTGCCAGAGCTTGGGTACAAAAGCTAGAAACATACTACAATATCAACCAGATGACTGAGATAGAGGCCATCAGTTTCTCTACCCTACACTTGAGGGTGAGGCACACGAGTGGTGGCATCATGGACTGGTGATGCTGGGTCACAGTCACATCACTTCCTACAAGGAGTTTACAGAGAGACTCATGGATAGGTTTGACCGGAGGGATCTAGAGATCCATTTAAGGGACCTAGAGATCCATTTGAGACAAATTAGCACAATAGAGGCATTCATCAAGGATTTTCAAGGGGTAGCAGTGGCAGTGATAGATATATAAGAGCCTAGGTTGATCATGTTATTCACAGAGTGGTTTACAGAACCCTTGAGAGGATGGGTGAAGGCATACAAGCCTCATACCTTGTAGGATGCCATATTACTCACTCGATATTTGGCATACTCAACACCGAAGACTAAATCATTTTCCAAACCCTTCGTACCACAGAGGGACCAAGACAAGAAGCCATTCTAGAGACAGTGGAAGGGCAAGGAGACACTGGATGATGAGACGAGGTGAGAGATTACGAGGAAGAAGCTTTGATTCACTTGCAAGGACCCTTGGGTCCCAGGCCATAGGTGCATGGGAAATGGAGAGATCCATTTTATTGAGGTGGAAATAGATAGTGTGGATAGTGAGGAACAGAATTAGGATAGTGGATCCACTATCTTAGAGGAGGATTCATCACATGCAGAGGAGCAACCTCCCCGTAGACCACCGACACCAATAAGGACCCGCCCGTTGGTAGTACCACAACCTCATGAGCATGCTAACAGACATAAACCAACAAAGGGAGGAGTCATAGAAACCCTTTTTGGTGTTCCCAGGTATGACACCCTCCATATCAGAGGGACTATTCAGGGACAGTGAGAAATCACCCTGATAGATGGTGGGGCCACCCATAACTTCATTGGTATCGAGGCAAGCACTTCAGATAGATGAGTTTGAGGGGTTTGATGTTGCAATAGTATATGGCCACATAATGGAGTATCTAGAGAGAGTCTCAGATTTGGAGATAAAGTTAGGTAACTACAACATGAGAGACACATTTTATGTAGTTTACCTATATGACAAAGATGTGGTGTTGGGAGTCCAGTGGTTGATCACATTGGGAAAAATCACCACCAAGTACCAAACCTTGGAGATGGGGTTCAAAGATAGTGATGGAAAGAGGATTGTACCAAGGGGAATGTCGATAGGGGCACCCATGACAGTTTCAACCAAGAGGATGGAGAGGATCTTTAGACATGGGGAGGTAGCATATGCCACAAAGTAATTGATCACTATGCAGAAGGATTTAGAGGGTCAACAATAGTATAAGACAAAGATCATGAACTTGTTGGGACAACATCATCAGTTTTTTGGTTCGATTCCACCAAGGAGACCACCTGACAGGGGGTTTCATCACACCATTATGTTGGAGGAGGGGGCCAAACTTATGATCACACCACCCTATCATCATCCTAGGAGGTTCAAGGATAAGATAGAGAAAGAAATTAAGGAATTTCCAGTGATGGGACACATCAAACCTAGCAACAGTCCATTCAATTCTTCAATTGTCTTAGTTTTGAATAAGGATGGTACCATGAATATGTGCATCAATTACCAGGCCTTGAACAAGAAAAATCTCAAGAACTGGTATCCTATCCCTCACATCGATGAGTTGATGGATGAATTGCATGGGGCAGTTTTCTTCTCGAAGATTGAACAACGCTCTGGATATCATTAGATCAACATCCGCAAGCAAGACATAGAGAAGACAACATTTTGATGCCACTTTAGTCATTTTGAGTCCTTGGTTATGTCATTTGGGCTAACCAATTCAACAGCTGCATTTCAGTCTTGCATGAACCACACATTTAGGGATCAGTTGAGGAAATTAGTCTTGGTATTCTTCAACGACATCTTGGTCTACAACATGATATGGTAGGAGCATATGAGGCACTTGGATGAGGTACTTATTATCATGGAGACACAGTCACTACATGCTAAAGATCCCAAGTGTGAGTTCGATATGGCATAATTACTTTACTTGGGCCACATTATCAATGCGAAGAGGGTATAGGTGCACCAGGAGAAGATCAGGGCTATTCTGGATTGGCCAACGCTCAAGAATGTGACTGAGTTGAGGATTTTCTTTGGGCTATGCAAATATTATAGGTGTTTTGTGAGGGGGTTTTCTTAGCTTGAAGCACCACTTACAGATCTCACCAGACAGGGGGCCTTCATCTGGATCACCGAGTCACAAAAATCCTTTGATCACATGAAGGAAGTCATGGGAACATGTCGAGTGTTAACATTACCATACTTCATTTTACCATTTGTATTAGAGTGTGGTGCGTCCAGTGAGGGAATAAAGGTGATTTTTATACAGGAGGACACCCCATTATGTTCGAGAGAAGGAAGCTCAGTCATCGTAAGAGGTTGTACTTTATTTATGACAAGGAGATGTTGGCAATCAAGCATGCCTTGACCAAATTCAGACAATATTTGGTGGGCAACAAATTCGTGGTCAAAACAGATCATAACAGCCTAAAGTATTTCCTTGAGCACAGCGATCTCAGTGAGCACCAATAGAAATGGGTGACGAAGGTGCATGCCTTCGATTTCGACATAGAGTATGTTAAGGGGGAGAAGAACATTGTGGTTGATGCAATATCTAGGAGACCCGTGACATGTTCTTTGATGGAGGTTTCAGTGGATTGGAAATCCCATTTGTTAGTGGAATATTACAAGAACAAGTTCGCTTGTGAGGTTTGGATGGACAGGTTAAGGATGACAGGTACATGGTCATTAACGATGTCATATTCTACAAATACATATTCTACTTAGTGCCAGGCTCAAAGCTCAAGAAGAAGATCTTAGTAGGAGTTCATTATTCGCCACTGGAAGGCCATCAGGGTTTTTTCAAAACCTACAGGCAGATCAAAGAGAGGTTCTCATGGAAGGGCCTCAATCAAGATGTTATGAGGTACTTCAATGAGTGTGTGACTTGTCAGCAGAACAAGTCAGAGCATACACTTCCAACAAGACTACTTCAACCACTTCCTATTCTGGAGCAGAAATGGGAGAGCATATCGATGGAGTTCATCATAGGCCTACCCAAG
This sequence comes from Picea engelmannii, assembly GCA_009831015.1. Taxonomy (NCBI): domain Eukaryota; kingdom Viridiplantae; phylum Streptophyta; class Pinopsida; order Pinales; family Pinaceae; genus Picea; species Picea engelmannii. The sequence continues at coordinate 470,454 of ML799366.1, read as the reverse complement.
GCTCAAGGTAAGGAATGCATCTATGTGGTGGTCGACAGATTGACCAATTTTTCTTACTTCTATGCCATACCGACAAATTACAATGCAATTTAGGTGGTCGAGTTATTCTTTAGAGAGGTCTTCAGGCTCCATGGGTTGCCGAGGAACATCATCAGTGATAGGGACAGTCGGTTTATTGGAACATTCTAGAGGGAGTTGTTTAGATTGGTGGGGACAGAGTTGACACTTAGCACCAACTATCACCCTCAGACATATGGGAAAACTGAGATAGTCAACAAGTGGGTTGAGCGGTATTTGAGAAACTATGTGAGTGGACAACATAGAACATGGGTCAGGTGGATACATCTAGGAGAGCATTGCTACAACACCACCTTCCACATGTCCATTGGCATGACACCCTTTCGAGCATTATATGGTTACAATGCTCCCACTTTGATAGACTTGGTTTTCGGGGAGAGAAGAGCCCCCAAAGCCAAGGACTGGATCACTAAGAGTCACGAGATTGTCAAGTTATTGAAAGAGAACCTGTAGACAACACATAATTAACAGAATATGGGTGCGGACATGTAGAGGATAGAGTGAAACTTTGAGGTTGGGGACTTGGTTTTCCTGAGACTCCAACCCTACAGAGAGTCATCTCTGAATAAGAGTGGGGCAAAGAAGCTCAAGCTTAGATTTTATATACCTTACAAGACCATGCATCAGATATGCGAGGTTTCTTATGAGCTAGAGATTCTAGAGGGGAGTAGGATTCATAACATGTTCCACGTGTCTTGCCTCAAGAAGGTTGTGGGACAATTCATCAACACATTAGAGGAGATTCCCCCATTGGATGAGGAGGGACATTTGGATTTGCTTCTAGAGAAGGTACTGGAGTTCTAAGAGTGGAAACTGAGGAGTAGGTTCATCAAAGAGCGTATGATCAAATGGAGAGGGATTTCAGTAGAGGATGCTACTTGGGAGAGCGAGCAGGTGTTGCAACACCCTGGATTGGTATTGCTTGAGGACAAACAATTTTGCGAAGGGAGGTCTGTAATGTCCCTTTCCAAATAGGAGGTCCACAGAGGAGGCTTAATGGTATAAACAACCCCATTAGACTATAGCCAGGGCCATATAGGGGTAAACAAGGTTACTAGATGTCAGTTCAGTCGAGGGTGTTATAATTCGAAAGTGACATTGAGCTAAAAGTGACTAAAAGAAATTTTAAGTCAAAGTGAGATAAAAATAGAACATATAATCTAAAAATAGGTCAACAACGAATTAGGGTTTCAGGCAACTATAAGGAAAGGGTAAAATGACTTAATTCATCATTATGAAGAATTTGACTTGTTAGTGAGGAGAATTTGACTTGTCCCATCTAGAGAGAATTTGAGGATTCCCTTCCCACCAATTTGAGAGGAGGGAAAGGCACATTTATTTCCTGGTTTCCCGTCAGATTCTGACGAAGAAATCATCTTGGGCACATTACTCAACCATTGAGGGTGCGGTAGTTGGGGAGGACACATTTGGGATTCCCGAGATATCATTAGATTAGATATCAGGAAATCCTTTCGACCTATTTCAGAGGAGCCTAGGGAATTTAGTTTGAGACCTTTATCAATCGATTCTGACGGAGGAATCACTAGGGAGTAGTTTCTCGCAGCAGTTGGGGCGCATTTTCCTAGGGGGGTCCATCCAAGATCCACAGAGATCATCAGAGGATCCATTCAGACATTCTCAGGGGTTTTCTGGGATTCTTTCTAAGTCTTGGTTTTTTGCAGTCTTGTCTTAGATTGGTTTGTTTTACAAATTTTTCCTTACATTGTTTGCTTTTTCTGTTAAAAAGAGTGTCCAAGCCTTCAAGGGATCATGGTTATCAATATCAGTGGTCTGTTCCTGGTTTGGGCTGTCTATTTTTATTTTTTCTCAAAGTTTAGAGATACACACGGCCTATACAAGGTCAACCCGCGTGTACACGCCCTTTGTCTCTATACAACTCGCGTTCACACGCTTGCTGTTGGATTATCAGTAGCGTGCTTGTGCATGATAGTTTTTGTTGAGGGTAAGGCAATCATTCTTTCCCTTGATGATAATTATACCTCTTAGGTATTTGAACCTCTGTCTTAGCAGTCAGTAGCTTAGGATTAATCTTACCCTTAACTTGCTTTTTCTCATTTAAAAGTTGTCATAAAAAATAATTTTTTAGGGTTTTTAGACAAGTGTGAGAGTCATTTTTTAAGTTGCTAGTGTGTGATTTCTTGAAGTGATTCTTTGCGATCTGTGATTAGGCCATAATTTTTTTTCTTGGTTTTTGCTTCTTGGTATTTTTCCTTTTTGCTTTATCAGTATTTAAATAATAATAAAAAAATATCTTTTCATTTTCTTATTTGGTTGAAGAGTGTGTTTCTGCATTATTAGCCAGGGAAAAGTCGTTTATTTCATAAGTTTTTGCAGTTTACTTAGATCATAAGTAGCTTGTAGTCAAGTGAAATTTTGTTTTGAGTTTGCTGTCCAAAATCTTAGAAAATTAAGAATTTTTTTTTTATGAAAAGTTGTTGAAATTTTGCATTAAGTAAAAGTTTTTTGTTTCCATTTTTTTTATTCATTTTTTCTTTCATCTTTTACACATCATCAATTTCACTTTCATACCCCTTGACATAAGACAAAGCCATAAAATTAACGCTAAATCTAAAATTTATTAGACTCTTATGTTTGTAGGGTTAACCAACTAGTTCAGGATTAGGGCCTTGGATTAGGTTGGAGAGGAAACTCTTCAAGGCCATTTGAAATCAAACATTGGAGTCTGAGTTAGGGAGTGTCTAAGTCTAGTATCATGAAAGTTATCTAGGACCCCCCTCTAACACAGGGGATAAACACAAGGTCGCGTGCGGAAAGGTAGCGGAGATAACCCCTCCAAAGTTGGACTAATCATAGTGGAGAACACATATAGAGGGCTTGTTTTGGGATTCCGTCGATTGCATTTGCCACAGGGCTTCGTGGGTCTCGAATCCGTTCGAGGTCCTCAGTTGTCTTCTAGACCAGTTGATTTCAATACCCTTGACAGGTTTCAGGCTCAATACCTTGCTCATTGTGGTCTACCCGGCTTTCGACTGTACCCGCCTGGGGACTGTTCGCGCCTTGGCAACCTAGTTGCCTATCTTTTTTAGGGACATACATAGGTGACTGCGGGGGTATACTACAGTACCTAGGATAGATATTGGGCCACGCTTTGTAGAGTATACCTGGAGGGTGCTTCCGTGTTCGAGTTACACTTGCACCAATAAGTTGCTCTAGTGTTGGTTGTTGTAACTGTTCTTCCAATTAATTTAGTGTTTGCCTGTCTTATATTCTAGGGACTTTTTTAGTGTGTGTTACTTTTGAATGTTTAGAATACCCTAGAGTGTCTTTGATATTCTCACACAATGGAGGATCATGAGCTCCACCGGTCACGAAGGCTTCTTGGCCTGCTGCCGGTTACACTGGAGCCACCCCTGCCACCATTAAGGCGAAAGCTAGACCAACAAGGGTCTTTTGAAGTGACCGAGTTACAAGCAATTGTTCTTGACCAACATCTGGAGGAATCAACCATTTTGGACCTTGAAGCGAATGCTCTTGGCCCAGTTGAAACCCCAACCACTGATTTCTTGGCACATTTCATCGTACCAGTTCAATTTTACGAGCACCAGATAGTGTTGCACACAACAATGGAAATAAATGTTGTTAATCCTTCTGGGAATTCTTCAATTCCCACTACGGTTGTCACCACAGGAGATTTTTCACCTCCTAACCCACCGTCACTGGTCCGAGACACCATGGTCTCGATCACCTCTATGTTGCACAGTGGTCTGATCCCGTCTTTGGCGACGAACACAACCCCTTTCACACCAAGTGTGACATGCCCTCCATTCTCATACGGGATGCCTAGTTCAGGTACAAGTCCTGTACTTTCCTACTCCACTTTACAGACTTTAGGTCTGGGGGCAGGGATCTCTAGCACTCCTCTGCAAGGTCACATGGGGGGCACTCCTGCTCCTTTTAATGCTTTCCCTTACAGAGGAGGTCATATCCCTCCTTCGTCCCCTTCACTCGATGGCTCGCATCAACAATCCGCGGGGCAACTTACATACCATAGTTTATTTGGATGAGGAGTCAAGGACCACCTTTGCATAATATGCCGGTAGGTTCGACACCATTTTCTTTGGATGGAACATTTGGTAACAATGCCTTCTCATCATCCGCCTTCCCGACTGGGGGCAATCCCAGTTTTGGACAATCTATTCCTGTGCAGGGTACTATTCCTACACAGGGGGAAAACCTAGGAACTTCTTCCACATCAGGGCCTTGGAATTCTTGACAGGGATCCGTTCCCTCATCCAGAATGTCGATCTGGGGTAATTCTTTCCATAATAAATGGAACCCCAGACAAACTACTATGCCTATCCCCACGGGACCAACATGGGGAAACCCTTCCCAGAGTCCTTCGAATATAATGCATGCCCAACCATCTATGTCCTATTTGGGAAATTAACTGATGATGTCTCCATATATGCAAAATCCATACGCTGTCCAGGGCCATGGTTTCTACTAGAATCTGGGCCAGCAGCCGAACTTTTCCTAGCAACCTGGTGCCAGTCAAACTCCATGCCCCTTTTTCCCAGGTTATCACCAACAACCCAAACTACCCTTCCTGACGACTTTTCACTTTCCAAATTTGACAAGGTTGTTGAATGACCCTATTTGTCATGATCCACGTTGGCCTCTGTTAAGAACCAAATACCTGATCTGCAAATATACTTCATAAATAACCAATAATAAACCATAAACCATTCACCATAATAATGAACACAAGAAATATCCAAAACCCTTGAGGTAGGGTAACACCATATATTAATCCTTATGGAAAGATAAAACTCCTCAAGCAATCCTTGCTTGTACAATCATAATATTCTTCACTATGTTTCATTACATTGCCTAGACTTCTTTATATAGCTCTCCCTATCTTCTAGGAACCTTTTAGAGAGCCTTCTCACATTTATTACATCCAACTACCATAGTGGGCCTTTATTAATATAGTGGACCTAGTCCACCTTAGATTGAATGACCACATTCCCATATATTAAATGACTTCCACTAATAACACATAACTACATTCCCATTGGGTACCTCCCTAGGTACCCCATATTACCTCCCTAAGTATACCCCAGTTATGGCCATGTGAAGTTGGAGAAAGGTTTGGATAATGGACCCAAGTTTGTTTGATGGATAATGGTATGAGTTTTGGTATATTTGTAGGTAATAATATTCTACATGGATAGTACATGTCATTCCATTTCTAGTGGTATGTGGAACGTCACATAAATCCTCAGGGTTAGAGAGTTATGGTCATGTGAAGTTGGAGAACCCTCATGAGTCATCTAGAATCCCCAAAAGGTCAAAGTAGTCAAAGTGGTTTAAGAGATTTTAGAAGGTAAATAATAAAGTGAAGTGATGAGTGTACTATAAGTCAAAGTGAATACAAAATAAATTATTTAAATGATAAAGTTAATGGAGAAATTTCTAAGTTGGCAAGTGGTTAGAAGTGGGCTATCCCTAAAATAAGGAAAGTTGGTTAAGATGGTTAAAAGGTAACCCCTTGAGGAAGCTACATGAAAGTATAAATAAGAGGAAAAGCTATCTCATTTTAATCACACTTGAGCATATTGAATATCGACAGGTTACTGAGGTAACCAAAGGATATCTAAGCCTCATTTCATAGGGAAGGTGAAGTAAATAAGGCCGAAATTCAAGGGAGGATAAATTCTTTTGATGATGCTTTCTAAGGTATGTTTTTTATAGGTCATCTCACCATTTTCGCAATAATTTTTTTTCTAGAATTATTTAGACAGTGAAATTGGGAGGCCATTGAGGAAACATATCCAAGTAGTTGTGATACAAATTTCAGCTTGTGGATTGTTGCATTTTTTGAGTTACACACCATGGAAAATAGGGTTTATGGCTAGTCCTGAAACTAGTCTAAAACAAGTGTTTCAGGTAAAAACGTCATAAATCCTTCATAACAGATCCAAATTTAGTAAGACCAACTGTATTGGTTAGAGTATAGTCTGTAGTATTCTTTGTACAATTTTCAGATCCATACAACAAATATTCTGTGCGGGGCACGCTCTACAAGTTCACTCTCTAGAATAAGCCAGAATTCAACAAGGTATGTCATTTTTGCTATAAATCCTTTTCTGAGAGGTTCCAAGTAGTGAAGTCTAGAGGAATTGCATAAAAGACACTTAAGAACATTGTGTACCATTTTTAGATCTTTATTCATTACAGGTACATAGTTATGATTATTTCAAGATAGGGTTGTTGACTAATCCAAAATTAGTCATGTGAGACTAAAGTAAAGTTTGATGAAAATGCTAGTCTCTTGTTGTTAAAGTTAAGAAAGGTTTGTAGGTATGTGATCTTATACACCAGGTCTATTACAGAGTTACAAATCATAATTGGATGATGAAATTGACGAGGGCTTTTGGTTGAGGTACATGGTTGAGATAAGTAGTTGATGAGTTGGCACATACATGAGGTGTATAGTTGATGATGTTGGTACATCTTGATGAGTCGTAGTTTGTGTGTATTTGATGCATGATTGGTACATATTTGGTGCATGGTTGATGCATTCATTGATGGTATAGGTTGAGGTATAGGTTGGTGCATGGTTGATGCACTTGTTGATTACAGGTTGTTTGGACAGGTTATTGTGACAGGTTATTTGTATAGGTTTGGTGCATGGTTGATGCATTTGTTTATGGTACAGGTTGATGTATGGTACATGTTGGCACATGTTATTTGTACATGTTTGGTGCATGGTTGATGCATTTTTTTATGGTATAGGTTGATGTATGGTACATGTTGGCACAGGTTATTGGTACAGGTTGTTACAGGTTGATTACAGGTTGATAGGTACAGGTTTATAGCAGTATATCTCACAATGATAGTGTGAAAATGGTTCCATCATTCTACTTCTACGTCAAGGTGGTTGGAAGGGGCAAGGACAGATGGTTATAGCCACCTTGTGGTTGATTCAGAGAACATAGGGGGTTGTAGCCTCCTTCTGGTTGTAGCCAGAGAATTGGGGAGTTGGAGCTTCCCTCAGGTTGTAGTCTGAGAAACTAGGGGGTTGTAGCCTCCTTTTGTTTGTAGCCAGAGGATTGGGGAGTTGGATCTTCCTTCAGGTTGTAGCCTGAGAAACTAGGGGGTTGGATCCTCCTTCCAGTTGTAGCTGGAAAACAAAGGAATTTGGTGCTTCCAATGAATTTAATTCTTACAGACATATAAGAAAGAGCATTAAGTGGTTTTCTCTCGCTTTGGGTTTCCATGTAAAAACACTGGTGTACTGTGTATGTGTATGATTTCTCATTTGTTAATTGTTTATTTACTCTAAAACTATTGGATGATAAGGCTACATTGATATAAAACTTGCATATTGTGGTTAAAAAGGATTGAATTGTTATATTACTGATTCACCCCCGCTCTCAATAATCCAACATGTTTATTAGTCAAAATTGCAACTAAGTTCAAGAGTTTGCCTCATACTATCATATTCGTTTGAATAAGAGGCACAAGGTTTTCAAAAACATGTTTCTTATAGAAATATGTTAAACCTTGCTAATTTTCTTCCTCCTTTAATCACCATTTAGGTTACAGTTGTAATGGCTTTTTTTCCCCAAAAATGCAAAAATGTGAAGTTGCTTCATTCATATTTTTGTTACTTCTGCAAGTAGTTATAATATTCTTTTGGATTGATCATTCAATTGCAACCTTTGTTTAAGATTCATGTTCTCCTTCCTCAATGTTAGGTTATGCACTTTCAAATTTCCCACCTGCCTAAACAAGGTTGCATTTCTCTTCAATTTTGACTGAGCATTGGAAAGGGATGCACAAACATTTTCTTTGGCTGGTTTGCATTCTTTTAAGTGTTTCATGGACTTGTCATATGATATCCTATTTTCTTCCCTAAGCTGAATGATTTGATATTGATCTTCCATCAACTTCTTGTTAAGCCATCTTATGTTATTTTCTCCTTCTGTGGGTGAAGTAGGAGGTCTCTCACTTGCTGCTTGATTGCCCTGTATGTCTGGACTATTCTTCATGGCTGGGAATCTCGTCAGAGGTGTTGTGGGCTTGGATACAACTGTGGTCTTAGGGTTTTTAAAAATTCCCTTTCCCTTGGATGTTTAACTTTTAGGATCTATCTTGACCTGTGGTGTTTATTCCTAAGAGCCTCTCTCAGCTAGCTTCCTCTTCAGTTCTTTGCTCTCTTGATAAAACTGAGCAATCACATGATGAGCCTCTCTGAGATGTTGTTGTATTTCCATAAATTCTAAGACTTTCTCTCCTACTTTGGTTTGGCCTTCATCCATCTCCTGAGCTGCAACCTCAACATATTTTGTCTGTATTGTAGGAATTCTTTTAGATGTTGACCTTGTCGTTGGCCTTCTTTGTGTCTGGGTCTCTTTTGGTTCATCAATAAAAAATAAATTCCTACCCTTTTTTGGAACTGGCTGGCTTGGAGGAGAGCCTTCAAATTCCTTTCCTTTTCCTTTCTCTGCAATACTTTCTCCCTTTTGACATGATCTTCTAGGAGACAATCTTTCAACAGACAATGGGGTATCTCTTTTGGGGTCCAGGGGAATATTGGTTGAGGACTAGAAAGAATCCCAGTCCCTGTTTAGATTTATGATTTCCTCAACAACTAGTAGCTTCACTAAGGAAAAGTGGAACAATCTACTCTTAAGTTGGTCATCCCTGGCTTGGACCTTGTCTTCCATCTTTCCTAAGATTCTATACAGGTAAAAAGTTAACTTGAGAGGGTTTTTCCCTGTGAAGTGCATGAGGAGTATCACATGGTACTGGTATACCCTATCAAACCTACCTCACAAGTAAAATATATTTGTATGACCCTCAACAAATTCTCATAGGGCTCTAGCACATACTCCCTAGGAATGGTGGCTCTTATCTTTTGATTTCTATATTTAGGCTTGAGGAAATCAATGTAAAATACAGAGTCCAAAGGCATACCTTTAAACCATCTTTTCCCTAGGATTAAGATCTTTGTAGAAGCAACTATTGTCACCTATGACACTAGGAATATGACCCCAACAACTGTTGTCTAGATGCCATTGTAGTTGAGGGAAAACTCCTTTGTCATTTGTTGGTTTTATCCTTGAATTTTCACTCAAAATCAAATGCACCCGACCTGCTCAAAAGAAACTCTGAACGCAAGGTCTGAGTTCACCAGACTGAAGCTCGGTGGTTCATACCTTAACACATTTCCTCCCTTGTGCTTCTTCTTCTCCTGTGTTTTCATAGTTGAATGAATATCTCTGCAAGATGGATGTGAATCTGTGGCAGGCAGAGAAGTGCTCAAAACCTAACAGGTAAGTTTCACAACAAGTCTAACAGAGCTAGGGTTTGTTTCAAAACAATATGAAAACCTTTTCTATGTGAGAGGCAGGTTACCATGGATGATTTTAGGGGCTAAATTTCGCTCATGGGCTAATTTTATAAGGTTTCCCCCCCAAAAATATTCGCTATTCTAAAAATTATTCGTCCAAATTCTATAGGATAAAATTATTTTGCCTTGAAAATCGCCAAAAAGCTATACTAACTATATAAAATCCTTAGAAATTTGAATATTTTTTAAAAAATATCACCAAACATTTTATAGTTGGCATATGAAGGATTAGTAAGATTCACCAAGGTTTCTACATTTTAAAACAAATTTCCATCCTTAAAATCATCCCTGCAGGTTACTTATCCAGGTATCAATGCATGGGTAATCAGGTTTTAAATGTTTTTATCACAACTGGCGATTGGGTATGATATGAGGAGCGGGAAAATCAATAATAGGATTTGTGTAGCGAGGACCACAAGACAACAATTGTGTAGCGCAAGAGTCTGCACAACAATTGCATAGCGTGAAACAGGGTTTGTGTAGCAGTGGATTTTGGAGCTTGCTCGAGAGGGAAGAAACCAACTTGCAGGTCTAGAATGCATGCAGAGGGATGAAATATGATGGAGAAGAATGTAGGATTTGATGTGGAGAGTTTTTGAGAGGGAATAGTACCTATTTGGAGTGAAAAGGCCCTTCAAATCATTTAAGTGACTTGTGCAACACACCCAAATTTTGATCTTTCCAAGGTATAGATGACATAAAGAACCATCAAGCACTTGCACTAACTTCATTATATGTGATCATGCTCATTAACATGATTTGACAAGACCTCCCTCCTAAACTTATGACTTTAAATATGACATATTATTTCCCTGATATGAAGTCATTTTGGATTTCAAAACAAGGACTCTTACAAAATATTTCATGATGACAACCAACCCATGGACCTTCTAATGACTTATTCACCTTCATAATATGTAATTATATACACAAACCATTGACTCAGACTTGTGAATTTGACTCTTATTTGACATGCACCTTACCCTATATTTTATCAATGACCTAAGGATTCTTGAGCCATCCCATGAATCCCTATATACACAAAATGTGACTCAATTTAGGAATGCCTTGGTCTTCCCAAGACCATGGCATGACTTTGAAAACTTTAGAAAAAATCTAATTCTTACCCTAAAAATACTGATGCTAATAGAATCACTAGCACCTTCCATTCCTCAGAACAATCCTTCATGGCCCACTACACTACCTCTTTTGTGACACAATATCTCAGTTGTAGCCAATCCTTCTTAGAATCCCTTTTGGCATTGATCCACATGTTATATTTGGACGCCTTCAAGTATGTTATTCCTTGGTTTCCCTCACCACTTTTGACGGTATTATCCAATTATTGGCCAGTTTCTCCTACATATCCTCAAACATCATGGAAACAATGCTGGAATTTGTCTTCCTCTACTTCAGATTTGATGTGTGCCATAATGTAGTATATTTCGTTACGTGACACTTTCCTAGCCTTTGATAAAATCCATTGTATTTTGGTTCTTCGCACCCAACCAAGGCTATCAATATAATCAACCATGAGTAATTAAACTCAGTTCATAAATCCTACACATCTTTACAATCCTCCAAAAACAAATTTAGTAAGCATGGGGCCCAACTGAGTAGACTCCCCTTTGAGCACAACATTGTTGTTGCTATTACTCCTACATGTGCTTCTTTCCTGTGACATTTCCTCAATAGTTTATAGGCCATGAATTTCATCTCCCTCCTTGTTGTTGGTTCACTGATCTGATTAATGATTATTCCCCCGAACCCTCTCTCAATGCCATATTTCTTCTTCATCTCCTTTGCTAAAAATTTTTCCTTTGTCTTGTCATCCAAATAGTGCTCTGGTTTTTCTCCATCTGTTGGTAAACATGTAATATATTCAATTAAGTATACATCTATGGATATTGGCCTATCCATCCATAAGATGCCTCCATGTACCAATGCCAAAAATTGTTTGACACATGCATTTACATCTTTCCCTCTCCCAAAGTGGGGAATTTCTAGCAGGTTCATGATCCCTATGTTATAAAGTCCTGCAATCCACCGCTTTGGCTCCAAAATGGGATCCCTTGATGGGCCTGCTCCTTTTCTTTCCATGTACACTTGTTGCACAAACTCAAGGAAATTACATTTGTTTGCCACATCATGATCAACATACCTCATTTTTTTCACAGACCCTAATAAGTCACCAACTACTTTGACTCCATCTGGTCTTTGTGGCAATGACAATGTTAACTCCTTATGTTTGCTTGGTGGTCTTGGTGCAATAGTTTTTTCCCTAGTCCTCTTTTATCTTTCTGATGGCCTTGCCACTTCTTCTTGGTTCTCTTCCTCATCTTCTTCTGTGTCTGAATCTTGCTTGTCTATAATATCCTCCACCTATACTTTCTCCTCTGACTACTGCATCGGTTCTGCTACCGGTTGCTGCGCTTCTTCAATTTGTTCTCTGGGCTCATACGACTATGTTCTTTCATCATCTTCCTGACTCAGTTGTACATGTGGTTGTTTTATGCCTAGACAAAGTTGTTGTGTGGGGTTCTATTATGTGTTAGGGTTTTATGTTTCGCCCCGCATGTCCACATCCATTTCTTATGTTTTCATAACCTGTTGTTCTTCTACAAGTGTGGGACTAACTTTCTCGATGACTCGTGAAGGAATGGAATTCACGTCCACCAATCCCTTAGGATGAATGTTTACCCCATCGGAGGCATTATCCCATGGTGACTTCATGGCACTGCATGTTTTCCTTGCAATCCGACTGGGAGCTCCAACCTTTAGTGGCACCATCTTGTTAAATTATGATATGGTTTCTCTAAATCTTCACTGAACACTTTGGATTCACCTACTCGTACTGAATTTTCTTCCTTAGCTATTGTTTGCAAAAATTCAGAATGAGTCTTCTTGTTCACGTTTTCACCTTTTATAATTCATGTCATAAATTCTTTGTCGCGTTATACTTTTCTGACCACTGCCTTTTTCCTTTTTCCAGCTGTCTTTTATATGAACACACGATTTTTCCTGCCTTGACACATTTTTCTAGTGTGCAGTGTATTCTTGTTCTTTCATACCAATTGCTATCTTTTGTGTGTTGTATCCTCTAATCTGCATGCAAAACACTTATCCATCTACTTCCTCTTTTTGTAAATTTTTTTTTTTTCCATTTTTTTTTCTTTCTTTTTTAGTTTTTACTATATACACTGTGTACAATTGTTTTTTCTTGCACTGCAACTACTGAGGGTTACTGGGTCGACTATCCCTACATACTTTCAGTCAAATGATATTCATCAATCCTTGCATCTCTTTTCCTATTAAATTCTGCAGTTTCACAACACCTCCATCTGTGACAAACTTTATCTCATATGGCCCTAGCCAATGCATTCTGAATTTCCCTAGGTGATGTAAGTATTTACTGTCATAGAGGAGAACCATATCTCCTTCCTTAAATTCCTTCTTCTTGATGTGTCTATCATGCCAATCTTTATCTTTAACGTTTTGTACTTTCTAATGAAATCTAGCCATAATCATGTCTTCTTCTAGTTCTAGAAGTTGAGACAATCTTGCTTGAGCTGCGCCTCTTTTTGTCATGTTTGTAATGGTTGCAATGCACATACTAGGCATCAAATATTCCAACGGGACTACTGCTTCCTGACAATACACCAATTTGAAAGGTGTTTTCACTCTGAGTTTCTTACATGTAGTTCTATAAGCCCATAATACTGTTGGTATCTTCAAATCCCAATCATCCATGTTTACATTGCAAATTTTAGTTAAGACATTCTCCAAAATCTTATTAAATGCTTCCATTATTCCATTAGCTTGAGGATGATATGGAGTGATCTTGTAATGGTGTATCTCAAATTCTCCATTCATTTCCTGGATGGTACTATTGATAAAAATGAGTTCCCTAATCACTCATCTGAATTCTAGGGCATACAAATCTTGTAATTACTTGTTCAAACAGGAAGTGAGCTACAATATTTACTACTATTGCTTCAACCCGTCTGGTTAAATATTTTGTCATTGTAATGATGTACCTTTCTCTTGATCTTCTAGTTGGTGGATTGATCATTCCTATCCTCTGATAAAATCCATTGTATTCTGGTTCTTCGTACCCAACCCAGGCTATCAATATAATCAACCATGAGCAATGAAACTCTATGCCTAAATCCCGTGCATCTATACAATCCTCCAAAAAAAAATTAAGTAAGTATGGGGCCCGGCTGTGTAGAATCCCCTTTGCGCACTACATTATTGCTGCTATTCGTCCTGCACGTGCTTCTTTCCTGCGAAATTTCCTCAACAATTTACAGGCCATCAATTTCGTCTCCAACCTTGTTGTTGGTTCACTAATCTGATTAATGATTATTCCCTCGGACCCTCTCTTAGTGCCATATTTCTTCTTCATCTCCTCTGCTAAACCTTTTTCCTTTGTCTTGTCATCCAAATAGTTCTCTAGTATTTCTCCATCAGTTGGTAAACATGTAATATCAACAATTAAGTATACATCTATGGATACCGACCTATCTATAATACCCCTAGGCTGAACCCCAAATTGTAAATGTAAATGTAAAATGCTTATAAGTTGGTGAGTTGTTGATATAATTTTGCATGCACCTTCCATGGTATAGTGTGCACATGTACTGCACACTAAAATGATGAAGTGTGCACATTCCAGGATACCACGCGCAACAAACTAAAGTGCGCGCGATTTTGAGGCCAAAGAGCCTTTTGTGTATATGTCTTATTATTAATATAATACATCACTGCGTGTAGACCGACCATGATAAAAGAGTACGGGGGACTAAAATCCACTAGTTAGGGAAAGGGGGGGCTAAAAGTTAAGGAAAAGGGCTAAGCTAGGGAGCTAAAGCCAAAAATGAATATTATATTAATATTCCTTAAAGTATAAAGTATGGATAATTATTTTATCCTAAGTTCTAAGGATGGGGACAAGTGGGCCAAAGTAGTCCTCAACATGATAAGTGTCAAGTTAGGGACATGCATACATATAGTTTGGACTTAGTTCAATTGCCATTCATTCATTCATTCCATCATCATTCACTCACTCATTCAGCTGTCCTCCATACCTTTTTTATTATTATCATTGTAACAGTACCCGTAGCTGTACCTAGTTAGCTTAGGAGCTGAACTGAAGAAGCGGGTTGTCAGGACTGTGAGAGATTGAAGAGGTGGGTTGCCAGGCCTGTGAGAAAATCTCTCTAGGTGAGAGAATTGTTGGGAATTGATTCCTGAAGGTGCTAAACTGCAGCTACAGGGCTCTGAGACTTCTTGTCCGACCTATTGTTGAATCCCAGAAAGGAAGTGGTGCAACCAAAGGACTATTGAGTAGAGAAGGCGCACACTTCCTGGGGTGGGACATGCATGTGGGGAATGACAGACATAGTCTTTCCTGTTGTCTGAGATACATAAGCCTGGTTACGAATACCTTTACCCAGGTGGAGTTTAGTCCCAGCTCGGGCGTGACCCACTACTGAGAGTGATGAGCAGTGTGGTATAAGGTTGGGAGGTTCATGGAAGGTTCGCGCGCAGTTGGTGATATCCTTACCAAGATAAGTTTCAATTGCGTGTTAAATTACATGATGCATTATTATTTATGTGTTCATTTTTATGGGTTATTCATGTGTGTGTTGCATCTGTATTTTTATTAATATTATGTATGAATCTATGCATTTGCAGAATGTATTTGTCTGATTTAAGTTATATATATAAATTTTCACAAGAGTTTCTGTGTGCATATGTTTTTATTTGTATGCAGTTCGAAAATTTTATTTGGCATAGCCCAGTTGGATGTTGGGGATGTTACAATATGGTATCAGAGCATGAAATATTTCAGTGGCATGACCCGGCCTGGGTGGTCGGGTATGTTACATATCCATCCATTATATGCCTCCATATACGAATGCCAAAAGCTGTTTGACACATGCATTTACATATTTCCATCTCCCAAAGTGGGGAATTTCTAGTAGGTTCATGATCCCTATGTTATAAAGTCTTGCAATCCATTGCTTTGGCTCCAAAATGGGATCCTATGATGGGAATACTTCTTTTCTTTCCATGTACACTTGTTGCACAAAATCAAGTAACTTCCCTATGTCTGCCACATCATGATCAACATACCTCAGTTTGTTCACAGACCATAGTAGGTCATCAATTACTTTGACTCCATCTTATATTTGTGGAAATGAAAATATTAACTCCTTTTGTTTTCTTGGTGTTCTTGGTGCAACAAGTTTTTCCCTAGTCCTCTTCTATCTTGTCGATGGCCCTACCACTTCTTCTTGGTTTTCTTCCTCATCTTCTTCTACGTTTGAATCTTGCTTGTCTATAATATCCTCCACCTATACTTTCTCCTCTGACTACTACGTTGTCTTTGCTATTGGTTGTTGTGATTCTTTGGTCTGTTCTCTGAGCTCATCTGAATATTTTCTTTTATCATCTTCCTGATTGTTCTATGCCTAGTCCAAGTTTTTGTGCGAGGTTCTATTATGTGCTAGGGTTTTATGTTTCGCCCCACATGTCCACATCCATTTCTTTTGTTTCCAGAACTTGTTGTTCTTCTACAAGTGTGGCACTGGTTGGCTCGATGACTCGTGAAGGAATGGTATTCACGTCCATCAATCGCTCGAGTTGAATGTTTACCCCATTGGTTTCTATATCATGTGGCGATTTCGTGGCGCTGCATGTTTTCCTTGCAATCCGACTGGGAGCTTCGACCTTTAGTGGCGCCATATTGGTAAATTATGATTTGGTTTCTCTAAATATTCACTGAACACTTTGGATTCACTTGCTCGTACTGAATTTTATTCCTTATCTTTCATTTGCACAGATTCAGAATGAGTCTTCTTGTTCACATTTTCCCCTTTTATAAGTTGTGTCATAAATGATCTGTCGCATTGTACTTTTCCGACCATTGCCTTTTTCCTTTTTCCGACTGTTTTCTATATCGGCACGTGATTTTTCCTTCTTTGACACATTTTTCTAGTGTGCAGTGTATTCATGTTATTTCATACCAACTGCTATCTTTTGCGCGTTGTATCCTCTAATCTGCATGCAAAACACGTATCCATCTACTTCCTCTTTTTGTATTTTTCTTCTCTTTTTTTTTTCTAGTTTTTACTATATACACTATGTACAATTGTGTTTTGCTGCGCTACAACTACTGAGGGTTATTGGGTCGACTATTCCTATATAGTTTCAGTTAACTGATATTCATCAATCCTTGCATCCCTTTTCCTATTAAATCATGTAGCTACACAACACCTCCATCTGTGACAAACTTTATCTCATATGGCCCTAGCCAATGCATTCTAAATTTCCCTGGGTGTTGTAAGTATTTACTCTCATAGAGGAGAACCATATCTCCTCCCTTAAAGTTATTCTTCTTGATGTGTCTATCATGCCAAGATTTATCTTTAGATTTTTGTACTTTCTAATGAAAGCCATCCATAATCATGTCTTCTTCTAGTTCTAGAAGTTGAGACAATCTTTCTTGAGCTACACCTCTTTTTTTCATGTTTGTAATGGCTACAATGCACATACTAGGTATCAAATATTCCAAAGGGACTACTTCTTCCTGACCATACACCAATCTGAAAGATGTATGCACTGTGATTTTATTACATGTAGTTCTATAAGCCCATAATATTGTTGGTATCTTCAAATCCTAATCATCCATGTTTACATTGCAAATTTTAGTTAAGGCATACTCCAAAATCTTATTAAATGCTTCCACTGTTCCATTATCTTGAGGATGATATGGAGTTCTCTTTTGATGGTGTATCTGAAATTATCTAGTCATTGCCTGGATGGTACTATTGATAAAATGAGTTCCCTGATCACTCATCATAATTCTAGGGCATACAAATCTTGTAATTACTTGTTCAAATAGGAAGTGTGTTGCAATCTTTTATTGTTGCTGCTTCAACCCTATTTTGTTGTTGTAATGATATATCTTGCTCCTAATCTTCTAGTTGGTGGATTGATCATACCTACAAAGTCTACTTCCCATTTGTCAAACACTTTAATAATTACATGAGGTCTTAATGGCATCTCATCCCTCCTGGATGGCTTTCCTACCCTCTGACATACATCGTAAGCCTGACAATACTCCTTTGCATCCTTAGAAACTATTTTCCACTGTTGGCCCTTGGTTATGGAAGCACGCAAAGATCAAGGAAGAAAAGGCAAAACGAGAACTTCGCAGAATACATAGTGATTGTTACTGGGTCGAAGTGAGCAAAAGAGAAGAAAAGACGGAGCGAAGACCAAGAAAGAAAGTCGTTGGATGAGGAGATCGAGGATGAAAGGTCAGCAAGGAAGAAGGACCGTGGACAACTCAACAAGTGGAAAAATCCATCGTTAGATGCTTTGGATCATTGCGCGAGAAGGAAAGAAAGACAGGTTGGTGAAGCCCTGAAAACGCGGGTCAAGTTGACCTAGGATTTAGACACCTAGGGTTTTGACACTTAGGCTTCAACCTAAGGATGTCGATGAGCTATTGCAAAGTATAAATAAAGGTCAAGAGGACCTGGGTTGGGTTGGTAAGATAATTATTGGGATTATGATTGTTATTGTCATTGAGTAAGAAGTACCGTGAGAGAGAGAAGGGCTAAGAGTGAGAGCCTTCTAGTATTGTAACATCTTCAGCTGGGTGCGAAGATCAAGTCCTGTAGCTGGGTGCGCATGAACGAAAGAGATCAAGAGAAGAAGAGAGAATATATGTTGGCTAAGAGCGCAGATCAGAACTGTATGCTTCATCTTAATATATTATAAAGCACAGTTCTGTGGACGTAGCCCTAGAGAGAGGGTGAACCACATATATCTTGTGTCGAGTATGATTGTTGCTCTATTATTTATCATTGATATATTGTTATTGCATTGTTGTGCTAGATCAGATCTATAATTGTGCGAAGTAGATCTAAGTTGATAAGTAATATATGCATGTTGTATTGTTCTAGTATTTGATCCAATTAACATTTCCCTTGGTTGTAGACATCTATGTCCTGCAAACCCCCCATAGTTGCTTTAGGTGAGATTGCATCTACTTCGTAGGTGTAGCCGAAAGGGCCAGTAGTTAGGGCTTGTTGGTGCGCTCTTGGAGCTGAACCCTAGGTCTACCCCTATGCCAACGAATGGAGTGATCAAGGCACCCATTTCATAAATAAAACAGTTGAAGCCTTGACTGAAGAATTTGTAGTCCACCATCAGAAGAGCATGCCTTATCATCCGCAAGAAAATGGGATAGTGGAAGCATTCAACAAGATCTTGGAGACAATGCTAATGAAAAATTGCAGTGTGAAAAGGAATGATTGGGATTTAAGAGTACCAACAATACTTTGGGCTTATAGAACCACTTGCAAGAAATTAACAATGCAGACCCCCTTCAAGTTGGTGTATGGTCTCGAAGCCGTTGTCCCAATGGAATACCTGGTGCCAAGCCTAAGAATTGTTGCTTTTATAAATATGGATGACACTGGCATTGTTCAAGAGAGGCTTGCGCAGTTGGTCGAACTCGAAGAAGACAGATTTATTGAAGGATTCCACCAGCAGGTACATAAAGAAAGAGAGAAGGCCTATCATGACAGGCACATCAAGAGGAAGACACTCAAGCAAGGTGATCTAGTACTGGTATATGACAGTAAGCTCATGAAGCATCCTGGGAAGTTTAGAACGCATTGGATTGGGCCATATGAGATCACCTATGTTACAGAAGGAGGAGCTGCACAATTGAAAACTTTGAATGAAGAATGGAAGGAAGGATTAGTGAATGGGAGTCGATTGAAGTTGTACTATGACAACCAGTTGCCTCACAGTTCTAAGTAAAATCATG
>ML799366.1:431661-451061 GCA_009831015.1 Picea engelmannii | reverse complement strand
AGTCTGCACAGGGAAGGAGAGGAGGCATAGAGAAGAAAGCAAGGGTTGCACTGCACAGTCTGAAGTTGAAGTAAAATAGAAGAATCATATCTGAAGTGCCTCAGGATGAGTCACAGGTGGGTGTTGGGGGCCTGTTGGCCCTTGGTTATGGAAGCAAGCAAAGATCAAGGAAGAAAAAGAAAAACGAGAACTTCACAGAAGACATAGTGACTATTACTGAGTCGAAGTGAGCAAAAGAGCAGAAAAGACGGAGCAAAGTCTGAGAAAGCAAGCCATTGGATGAGGGGATCGAGGATGATAGGTCAACAAGGAAGAAGAAACGTGGACAACGCAACAAGCAAAAAAATCCATCGTTAGATGCTTTGGAGTACCGCACGAGAAGGAAGGGAAGACAGGTTGGCGAAGCCCTGAAAACACGGGTCAAGTTGACCTAGGGTTTTAGACACCTAGGGTTTTGGTATCTAGGGTTTTGAAACTTAGGCTTCAGCCTAAGGATGTTGATGAGCTATTGTAAAGTATAAATAAAGGTCAAGAGGACTTGGGTTGGGTTGGTAAGATAATTATTGGGATTGTGATTGTTATTTTTATTGAGTAAGAATTACTATGAGAGAGAGAAGTGCTAAGAGTGAGAGCCTTCTGGTATTGTAATATATTCAGCTAGGTGCGAAGATCAAGTCCTGTAGTTGGGTGCACAGGAAGGAAAGAGATCGAGAGAAGAAAAGAGAAGATCTGCTAGCTAAGAGCGTAGATCAAAACTGTATGCTTCATCTCAATATATTATAAAGCACAGTTCTGTGGACGTAGCCCTAGAGAGAGGGTGAACCACGTATATCTTGTGTCAAGAATGATTGTTGCTCTGTTCTTTGTCATTGATATATTGTTATTGGATTGTTTTGTTAGATCAGATCTATAGTTGTGTGAAGTAGATCTAAGTTGATAAGTAATATATGCATGATGTATTGTTCTAGTATTAGATCCACTTGACATTTCCCTTGGTTGTAGACATCTCTGTCCTGCAAAACCCCCATAGCTTCTTCGGGTGAGACTGCATCTGCTTCGCAGGTGTAGCCGAAAGGGCTAGTAGTTAGGGCTTGTTGGTGCGCTCTTGGAGCTAAACCCTGGGTCTTCCCATGTGCCAACAACCACCATAATCCACCGCATAATATCTTATGCACTGTAACCTTCCCTGCATAGTTTCCTCCAACTACTCATTCATGTGCTTTTGCCAAATTGATAGGACGTTCATGTTCCATGAAAAATCTCCTTAAAATATTGTCTACACCTAATTTATACAAGTGTCATGCAATAAGTTGGTAATATGTATCTCTAACCACCAAATTTTTCTTCAGCACAATGGTGTATTCCTTTGGAGAAAATCATGTACTCAAAAATTCAATGATATCAACAAAGTATTCATCATTAATCTACATTGAAAACAATTGTGCATCAGAAAAATTATCCTCCAAACTACTTGGTTCCTATCCATTAGTTATCTTGGACAGATGATCTAACCCTACATTCAGTCGTCTAGGTTTCACAACTACTTCAAAATCAAACTCTTGATATAACAACAACCATATACATATGCCTCCCCCCAACACTGGCTTGTTGACCAGGTATTTAAGAGCAGAGTGATATGTGAACATCTTAAATTGTTGGCCCAATAAATAGTCTATGAACTTCTGCAATGCATACACCATATCCAAACCTTCTCTCTTTATCATATTATAATTCTATTATGATCTGACAGTTTCCTACCTGCAAATGTTATTGGGTGATCTATGTCACCTTGTCCTTATTGTGTTAATATTTATCCAAGCGTTATTGAAGAGGCATCCACATGAACATGAAACTCTTTTGACCAATCTAGAAACACTAGAATTGGTGTTGTCACCATTTTCTCCTTCAATATGTCCAAACTCTATTGGCACTCATCATTCCACTAAAACTTGATATCATTCTTTAACAATTTCTCCATGGATGCAATAATGTATGCATAGCTCCTTCTAAACTTCCTATAGTATCCTATATAACCAAGTGTAGCTCTCAATTGGTGCACTAACTTAGGTGGTGGTAAATTAACAATGACAACAATATTCACAGGATCAACCAACAGACCCTGTTTACACACCACATGCCCTAGAAAAATTCCAAATGGTGCGTTGAATATGAATTTCTTAATATTCAAGGAAATTTGACATTGTCTACATCTGTCTAGCATTAGTCTAAAAATTTCAACATGATCTTTCAATAAGCTAAATATTGTCCAATCATCCAGATAAACCTCGAAACAATTATGTATAAAATCCTTAAATGCAACTGCCACTACCCTTGAAAAAATAACAGGGGGATTCTTCAATCCAAAGGGAATCACTGTGTACTTATATGACCCCCATTTTGTGGAAAATGTAGTCTTATGACGATCCTCTGGTGCTATTCTAATCTGATGATACCCTGAAAATCCTTCAATAAATGAATATGATTCGTGTCCTCCTACATTCTCCAATACCTCATATGTAAGGGAGTAGGGAAGGGATCATGAAGACATGCATCATTCAACTTCCTCAAGTCTATATAGATCCTTATTCCCCCTTGCTTCTCTTGAAATACCATAGGGCTAATCCACTCAGATTCTTCAACAGGCTCTATTATACCAACCTCTAACATTTTATCAATCTTTGTCTTCACTTTTTGTTTATATACTGTATTCAATCTATATGGTCTATGTCTTATTGGTCTAACATCTGGTCTCAAGGGGATATTCATCTCTCCAATTTATCTTTCTACTCCTTTCATCTATGAAAACGCCGTTTGAAATAGATCACTATATTCACACAATAAATATGTTATTCTTTTCACTGTCTGGTTATCCCAATAGTCACCAATACTTGCAATCTTTGGATTCTCTTATGTTCCAATATTTACCTTATTTATCTTCAATGGTACAAAAAATTCTTATAACTCTAATTTTGGACCTTCTTCTTATATTTCCCCTTCAACTTTTGTAATCTAAATATCATGCGGGTTTTCTTCTGTTGGGTCATCTTCTGCGACGTGGTAACATTGTAACAATTGTCTGACTATTTGTCGATTATGATTCTGATAAGTTGTTACAATTTCAACTTCAGGTTATTCAAATATCATCTCTTTTATCAACTTCAGTGTTGCATCTATCTCTAGATTATCGTGTTCAAATTCAAAGGTGATCACAAAATTCTATTGCAAATCTCCCTAGTTTGCAGTTCTCTGCGTAGTTCCAATTCTACATACCAATTCCTCATGATGCCTTCTAATGTATGAATGAAGTGATGTGGCCACTCCTCTGGTGGTACCAATCTCCATTTGGTTATACATATGTCTATGTGTTCTCTGGGTTGTCCTATTCCATCATATTTCTCCATATCTCTATTCTCTAGTTATGCACCAAATCTGACGCACAATAATATTTTACATTGATACCAATCATTGATCTTCTCTTTGTGCGTACTGTTAGGATATTTAGACACTTAGGAGTTAGTTAAGATCTACTTGGTCTAATATGTCATTAGGTAAAAGTGTGTTTCTTTAGTATGCATTAGTATGCATTTGTAGTTAGGCAATCTGACGGTCACGATATGTTCCCAACATAGAGTGATCCGACGGTTCATACTCTCCTCGATCTTAACGGCCATTGATCCATGGCTTAACACCCGATTGGTCCATGATCTCTATTTAAAAAGCATGGAGGGTCATTTGCTGATGATCGATTGTGAGAAACTCTCTTGTAAAATCTCTCTGTAATCTTTTTCTTTGCATTAATAAACTGCTCCAAGTGGCCGCGTTGGCTGGGGCCGTGGATGTTTCCCCGTAGGGGTTTTACCACGTGAAAACATCGGTGTGTTGATCTTTGATCTGGTTATGTGAGTGGTTACTGAAGGTGTTCGTCCTCTGTTGGAATACCTGTGTTGTCGAACACGTACCCCACCAACGTGTAGGTGTTTCTTTCAAGGAAGTGTCTAAAACTGGTAACCTTTGATTTTCTAAGACTTCTAACTCAAACTTTGTTAAAAATTATTCCAAATCATTATGACCATAAAAAGTTGGAGGTTCTCTTACCTCTCTTCCAACCCATCGTGGTGCACGCATCATTCTTTCACATCGTCTGGTAGATATCTCATGTAACCACTATTTCCAATTCTCCAATCCTGTGTTAGAATCTAAAGCACAAGAACTAATGCTTCTCCAGCTAAGAATTCCATCTGTTGTTGGATTAATGTAATCTTCCTCACGTGCGATATTTCTATACAACTGGTTTATCTTGTCTATAATGAAATTCTCTATCGTTGGTTCAACATATCTTCCACCCTCTAAAGGATCTAATGGTTCTATGAATCTATATTCTCCTGATTCAAAGATCATTTTCTTGGTCTTCAAATTGATGATAGTTTGATTGTCAAATGCCCAATCCAGTCCCAACAACGCTGGATAAGGTGTAGTATTATCCACTATATCAATTACCTCAAAGTCTTCCATAGTGCGCACACCATATAAATCCACGGATATACCTTTCAATCTACCAATTGGTATCACCCTATGTTGTTTTTCCAATTTCAATTGAATAGGTGAATATCCCAATGTAGGTGTACCCATACATTCCCATGTTTTCTTAGGCAGAACATTTACTTCAGATCCCAAATCTAATATGATGTCACCCATGTTAAAGTCTCCAATATTTGCATTTAGTCTGAACTCCATATTTGTTCTTGTCTTCTTACAGACCTAATTGAGTGTCTTTTTCTCTAATTTTATCTCTTCCCCAGAGTTACATTTTTCTAACAGACTTTGTAATACTTGTAGAGATGTTTTATCATTCAACAACTTCAAGCAAGACCCCAAAAAGTTTCTTAGATTACTTACTTGTTCTGAATGCTAATCTTTGTTGGTCTGATCAAATAGATGAGGCATATCATATATGCTAGCCTACGACTTTCTTTAACCAATCACTAAGTCTAATTGTCACCTATATTTGTATTATTCATTTAGGATATTATAATCTATCCTCAAGTGATGAGTAATGAGTTAGTTAATATTGCCTAGCCTAGTCATCATGCATGATTTTATGATCTAGAGAAAATCTCTCTATAAGGTGGCATCACCCATTGTACTATAAATATGTAACATTAGTGTGAATACATTAGAGTTGACTAGTGATCCTTTTCCATCATATCGTTGTTCTTCTGCATATTTTATCAATTGGTATCAAAGATCTTATAGTTCTTAGGGCCTGAGAGCTTCTTATGGTAGTCATCCATGAGATTAATGAGTGAGAAAGAAAGATCTAATCTATTAAAGCCTGAGGTATTTTTGATATATTGGAGTTAGTTTTTCCATGGGAGGTTTAAAATTGGTTGTTGTAAAGCAGAGATGGATGAACCATCTCTCAGATCTGTAGAATCAGTTCTATCCTATGATCAAAATTATAGATCTATCCAATTTCCATGCAATCTGCTCAAATATGAGGCGCATATAGTAAAAACCATTCCAAGAAGAGATTTTGGTAAGTTTTTGTCATATCCGACTAATGTTGCGATGTTAAATTGGTGATCACACTTTCTTTTCACGCAGCCATAGATGTGTTGGTTCTACTTCCTTTCCAACGTCGTGAATGAAGAAACCAAGGTGTAGTGTAGTCTCTTTCTGAATATTGCAATTATCTAGAGTGCAATTGTCTTCTAGTGTTTTTCTAGTGAGCATTTACATTATTGATCGTATCACTCCTCTCGAACTCAAGGGTTATGGTTTTAATTAAGATCTTAATCTTGTCTCATTGATAAATTCCATAGATGCCTCATGATTGATCAGCAATAAAACCTCCTACTTGTACAACCTATATCTAGTATGAGAACTAGTGCGATCTAGTGATGACAATAGCCCATTGGTAAACACAAAGATCTATACCAATGTTGTATGATATACACAAATTTGAAATGAATTGTATGGATCTAAAGTGATACACAACGATCAACAATTTTTTTCTCTGGAAAGCGATCTGCAAATTCCTTCCATAGTATGTAAGAAGCATTATAAAAAATTATGTTCAATTCCTCAATGAGAAAGGAGTCTTCTAGATTCGATCCACGTGATATAACCATGGTTTGAGTCCTTTTCCTACATTGTTGTCCCAACTATGATGCTCAACCTGGATGAGTATTCAGAACTCTAATGCTGAGAACCAGATATGCAAAGAATCTGTGAGAAGGGGCAGAGAAAGGATCGATCTGTGTCCTCCACAAATTGACTTATCCACCCATGATAACCCATTGATCTGCAAGCGAATCGTCCTCCTCTGATCAACGAAGGCTCCTGGATTGAATGACCTCACAAATAGGAATCGGTTAGTGTTTAGTGATGCATAACGTGAATCGCGAATATGGAATAGCCCACGACGATCTCAACCATGTGAATAGCCCACGACTATTTTAGTATTTAAATTGTGTTTTATCCCTCGTACAAGATGGAAAAATAGATTGCGTTGGAAAGACACATATCCCACTGTATCGAACCCTAGATAGTTTTCTCCATTGTACATGTCGATGCTAAAGAAACATATCCCGCATTCAAAATATATCGGACTCTTGCTCCCGTTGAGGATCAAATCTCTTGTTTTTTATTCAAACATTTGTCAAGGGAGATCAGAGTAGAATACTAAGGAGAAGCACAATGGCTACCATAAACGATACACCATTTTTCATGTGTTTTCTATTACTCCAACATAAGCTACACATGATTTACTCAACGATTCACGGATATGACATGCCCATGAAACAATAATTCGTTCACATTGATCAGAAAATTTGATGGTGAGACAGGCTCCCGATAGTGGCACTTCCAGTGACTACCTCTAACACTATTCAGAATATCTGACACCATGCAATGAAAGGGACTCCACGAAAGTGAGATAAGCATTAGGAGATTTATATCATAGATTTGTCAATGAGATTTGTCCAGTGAACCGGTTTGCAATCTGTAGGATTTTTATTTTTATTTTTTAAAGATCCAATCTACATGATCCGACAATTCAATGCAGGTTTTAAGGCGCAGAGTGCTCTAGCCCAATCTACATGTTATCAGTTTAAAGGCATATTTCTGACACTTTTAGAGTATGACTTTTTTAATGTTATTTTGTTTATTGGAGAGATAAGAAGATTTAATTGAAATTATTTATATGATTAGAGTGATAAGAGATTAAAGCGAAGTTATTTCACTTCAAAGGGAGGTGTTTTGTATTCAAGGATTTGGGATTTCAATTTTTGAAAATTCATCAAAGGCTTTAGAACTTGGAAATTTGGTACTTTTGAAGAAATAATGGCATTTGTAAAATATTGTTAGTAGACATTGCATGGTAATTAATTTATGGATAAATTTGTAGAATGAGGAGAAAGGAAGCTTAGTTGAAAGCTTCATGTAACATTTGTATTAATAAAATTATTATTTTTTGTGGTGATGGTGTCCTAGATCTGCCCAAAATTGAAAAAGGGGATCTTAGGAACACCTTTCACTGTGTGTGTGTGTGATCGTGATTGTGCTAATGGATGATTTTATCTTTGAAGATGATAATTTGTGTCTAGTCTTTGACACATTACATTTGGCAAACAAACACCACACATCATTCAAATTGTTGATCAAATTGGCATTCAACAACAAGTAGATGCAAAGAGTATTCAATCACAAATTCATGCCAATCAAGCAATTAATGAAAGGTGCAACTCATTTCCTTCATTCAACTTTAAAATCAAAATCAATTAGGAATTAACACATCAAAGGTGAACTAGACTCTAAATCTCCAACAACGCATTCATATACAAAGATATTCAGAAAAAAACATTACTTGTAACTTACAAATAGTTCTTTTTTGTAAGTGTGAAATCTAGTGAAGTTGAATTTGTAATTTTCAAGTGTATTCTCGGCTGAGCCCAACACCCAAGAGTCATTGTAATTTTGAGTCGAAATTGACAAGGTTGAGTAGTTTAAACTCAAATCATTGTAAACATCACACTTTGGATTCATTTTCGGTGGTAACCGACATACTCAACTTCCTGGAAGCAAGATCAAGCGAACAACTTCAAGTGAGCGTGAAAGTATAAGCGAGACCATTCCTGGAAACAAATTCAAACGAGTTCAAGTGAGCCTGAAGTTCAAGCGAGCGATTCAAGTGAGCGGGTTACAAATTGAACGAAGATGAGAATTATTGGAGTTATTGAACACTCCAATAATCACCGCTCAAGACAACACAGTAATATTAAACAAAGAAACTCTTCAATCAGTGCTAACTTGTTTGCAAGTGACAGAAGCTAAAGTTAGACTTCTTCAATATCAATCCCAACTATTGAATGATGAGTTGATAGATCTAAAAGATGAACATCTAATGAAGTGTTTTGAACTAGTTTTTGTTCATAAAAAACCTCTCTATAATGATTGTTAGCGCAAGTTTGATCAGACCAAGGTCCTTCTCAGGTTACCAAAAAATGGTACCGAGTATTCTAGAGCACTAGCATTTTCATCTCCTCCGAAGAGAAGAAGTCTCGCCCGAAGCACTGAGACAAATAGATAGGGAAGGGTAAGGAAAAGACTTAGGAGGATTCACAGAACCTTCAGGACTCATCCTGATATTGCGCAAGACATCTGCCTATCGAACATATCTGAACTCATGTATTCAATAATCAAACCTACTTATGTTGTGGATAAGCCTTTAGACACAGAAATATCATGTGGAACTCATAAACTATAAAGAATTATTGTAATGCATAAGTAAAACAAACAAAGACACGCCATATTTTGAAAATTTAGGTCCTTCTTCATATTATCTTCCAAATCTTTCTTCAGTTACAAACTCATAAATAGACAGTAGTGCTCTGTTACAGACTCTTGGCTCTGGACTCATGTCGCAAAGCTCTTACTCTCAAAATATGTACCGATTACATTACAGACTCAGAACCTTACTTGACTCGACTGACAACAACCCCATAGAAAGGGAAAGATCAGACTGAACTTGATCACAATTCAAATGATCCCGTAGCTAACCAAAAAACCAACCAAAAGCTCAACAACCCAACCCTTTTACAATCATGTTCATCCATATATATAAGTTAGGTTGTGTCTTCTGTCTCAACTTGCATGCTTTCTTGTTCTGTTGTAACCGATTTTTCCTAACTGGCGTTGCACAGTCTTTCACACTTGATTTCTATTACTCATGCTATCTTTGTTGTCCAGCCTCTTCTGAAGCTTGCGCAACTCATACTCAGTTAAAACTTTCTCGATTCCTTATCCCAAAAATGAAGGGCTCAACAGCTTTCGACCACAACCCTTAACTCCCCCTCGAGTCAAGTGCTTGGTTCTTTCACAACTTCCTGGAGCACCTGATTTTTTACCTTGTCCTCCTTTTCTTATTCCTTTTGCTCTTTTGTTTGTGCTTTCTCTTTTTTTGCCTCTTCAAACGAAGGGCCCAACTCTGGGACCAACTCTAAGGCTCGCTCCCTCACTCCTTGAAAGTTTCCAAATTTATCCTGCCACTTCCTGGTGAGGAGTGATGCCTCTGCAACAAACTGCTGGGTCAACTCTTTACTACACTCGTTTGGCTTGGACGCGACCAACAAGTTCCACTCTGAATCTACTGTTGCATCAACTTGATGCATCTGCATGTAAGCTGTCTGAATGACAAGTTGAAAGTCACACAGCTTTTTCTTTGCTACAAACTGTGCCTCAAAGAAGGCATTCAGTTCATTGTCCGCTTGTTGGATTTGGTCGAACTTCTGTTGTTTCTCCATCAGACCCATCGTGGCCGCAACGTCATCATTCAAAACCTGGATTTTGGTGCGCATGTCTTCCAGGATGTGGTTACATTGAGTGATGATGCCCATCCAATCATTGACTTCCGTGAAGATCTTTGTGCATTTTTTTGTGTGCTTGGGTAGTGCTGCTCGGGCACAGTTGCCTTGCAGTACTATCTTTTGCATCTTCTCTTGTAGCTTCTGAGGCTTCTTCTCTTCTTCTTGCTGAGTCTGTCATAGGCTTACTTACATATCCTCATCGTGAGTGGTAAGTTGTGTCCATGCTCCTTGGAGCAGCTCAATCTGATGTTGTGGCTCACCTGCATCATTGACTTCGGGCAGTTCGGGTGCAACCCTTCGAATCTTCGGCCAGGCTTCAACAAGCCTTTCATACACTCTTTCTAGTCTTTTCTCAACTTGGACCTTGGCCTATTCTTCTTGTTTTTTTTACATTTGCGCAAGGAATGATTCCTCCCTTGCGACCTCGACATATCGCTCGGCCTGTTGGAGCCTTTGCTCCAGTTGATCAGTTGATTCTCTAATCAGTCCAAATAAATCTATCGATGGCCATTGTACCAGGTCAGTGGATGAAGGGGTTTCGTCTCTGGGTGCTCGTGTCTGCAGTGGAAGTCCACTGGTCGTTGAAAGCTCTGAGCAGATCTCTACCTCCTCCATTGTTGATGGTCTTGGTGCTATCCTCAACCTGAGTGTTGAGGGAAAGAGATTCAAAACCTATGTTCTTGTTATGAATAGTTTCATTAGTTATGTGCATTTTTGAGGGTTCTGGAGAACCCACTTCATCTATTCTCGCTCGGATGTCATGATCTACCCTAGTGTTGATTCTGGTTCCTTTTGAGCCTCTGGTGTCTCCTGCTCTTTTGTTGCATCTGCTTTCTACGTTGTTCTTTCTTGGGCACCCTCACCCTTGGTCGGTGAGGGGATTTGTTGGTTTCTTTGGGCCTGCTACTCCTCCACGATTTGGGTATCTTTTTCTTGTGTCAAAATCTCAGTCTGTTGTTCCTAGATGTCTGGGTTCAGGTCAATCAGTTGCCTGCTCTGCTTTGTTACTTCATGGTTTGGATCAGAAACTTATGGTCTCAGCTTAGCCAAATCTTGGGTTATTTCTGGGAGTTCTCGCTCCACTTTCTTTGGCTAATCAAGCTGCATCACCTCTAGGTTTGTGGTTTGGGGTGGACTAGTAGTTTCTAGCGGTGGAGACGGGGGTTGTGGTGGTGATGGAGGGTGCTCGATGAAGACTGTGGATGGAAATGTTTCAAGCTTGGGGTCATCCTGAATGTGGATGATGGGGCTTGCTTTGACAGTTGCACGGGTGTGTGGGGTGGTTGATGCAATAGGTTGAGGGTTCAAAGTTTTATTCAGTGAAACGTTGGTTCTGAGCCTATTCACTACTGGTTCATTAACGAACACGACACTCGGGATGTTTTTGACATCCTCACCTGACAACACGACATTAACTGGCAGTCGTTGGAGGACTGACAATGTTCTTTTATTACGCTCCAATGGTTGTGTCTCGTCTTCCTCCTCAGAGTCTGATTGTGTGAGAGCCTTTTTCTTTTATGGCTCTGAGCTTACGCTTGGTCCTACCCCTACTTCTTTATCTTTCTTCTTCAGTAGCGAATCAGACAGAACATAGTGCATCCCTGACTTGCACAGGTTTCATTTGACTCCTGGCCACGACATTACTTCTTGTCAAAGGCCTCTTCATCCAAGTAGAATGGTAGATATTTCAATGGAAGTCTTCCTTGCTAACATGCCTCATCCATACAAACATATGATGTCAGTTCATGTTGAAGGCAATATTTCTCGTATTGCATTTGAGAAGTTCCTACGAAATACGCAGCCTCTGTGTTGCATCTATCAAGCCATTGTACCACTTAGAAAACATTGTGGCGTTGAAAGTTGCATTCTCTGAATCTGACCTAGACTGTCAGGGCTCTAACATCTTCGCCATGCACCCCTTGTCTGGTAGCGTCGATGCTCTTCCCGTAGGTGGATTCCATTTGTACATTTACAATGTCAACAACATATATCTGTAGGTGAAGGTTCCTCCCTTCTCCTGCACATCCTCTCATGCCACTAGTAGTTCCTCCAGGAGGTAACTACACCAATTGAACATGACATCATTAGTGCAAAAGTCTACGACTGATAATGCATCTAGCATGCATTCACCCTTGTAGTATGATCTCATAACCTTACTGGCTATGATGTAACAACCCATTCTGATTGTTTTTGGTAGTATGGGGTCGATTACTATTGTGCGTCCCCCCCTTTTTGTGTTGAATTTCTCATACAGGCTCAACTCTCCTTTCTTTTTTACATGCTTACCAGGACCCTAAAATCCTTTCGACACATCTTCTCCTTCTAGGGACAGTCTAGTAAGCTTATGGATGTCCTCCGCATGGATTGGATACTGCTTATCCAACCAGAGAATTCGGTCATGCACTCTGTTGATCAAAAACTTTGTGCACCGCGCGACCTCACTAGTGGTGTCGAATACTAGTAGGTCTCTTAGGTTCATAATGGTCGAGTTGAATAAGTTGACAAAGTTCAATTTTGGCATGAATTTCATGCCTCCCAAATTGTTTGGAACCATCTCCCAGAAGACATCTATGTGCATCTAGGGGAACATAACTGGATCTGTTAGATCAAGATCGAGGAGCTTGACATGCTCCATCTTCCCTTTGAGATCGCCCACGACCTCAACTCGGGGGTCATAGGGCTCATCTGGTACTGCATCCTTAGACATGGAACTTCGACTTCCTGTGGCTCTCGACATTGGGGATTCTTATTTATCACGACTTCCGCGGTGAGCTAAGGACTATGGTCACGACTACGGGTTTCTCAATTGTACATACTTTCTCGCTCTTCAGAATTTGAAAATTACTAATCTCTTTTGAAAATGATGCTTCCTATGGTGAATTATCAGAATCTTATATTTGCCTTAGCAGGAAAGTTTAGCAATAACTGTGGTTCATCATGACCGTATGGACACAACTGGCTCTGATTTGTCTAACGGGATGGTATAATGGGGTGAATCCTATCAGGTGATTCAGGCATTTACTTGCGTGAGTGGAATAGGGACATGGTCGGTTTTAGACATTTCCATTTGGCAGGTGGGAATCCCGACATGAATTCTGAAGGAATATTTGCTTATCGTGGCTTTATGTCTTAACTAAACTCAGACGGGGTATTGTAATGACAATGAAGGTTGTGACTAGACTGGGTTTGTGTGGCACATGGACTTCAGATTGTATTCAGATTCATTCTCCCTCCGACCACAAAGGTGGTCTCTGTCATATTAATGACTATCATTAATGGTTTCTTGTATGCTTTGGATCCTACGTTGTTGAGTCATTAGTTCTGTATCAAACAACACTTAAACAAAAAATGAAATATGTATCACAACGCAACACTACGCACATTGACTTTATTAACTGAATTTACAAAAAATTCAGAAAACTCAAATCTAATTATTATACATGCTCCTTCGGACTAGAGAAACAATCCCTTTTTTTCATTTTTGAGACATATAGGGTTTCAGGCGACCGTCGTTCACCCATCCTAGTCGCAACATACCATCCAATTGTGCGAGTCTGACTGCTCCTGAGGGTCAGATCTCCGCAATTATAAATGGTCCCAACAAATGCATGTGCAACTTGTCAGGATGCTTCTGGTAATGACTATCATAGATTCTAACCTTGTCTCCTTGCATAAATACCTTAGTCTTAATATGCATGTCATGCCAAGCCTTTTGTCTTGCTTTTTCAACTGACTGATGGAAGTCTGCTAGAAATCTAGTCTCTTTGAGTTATTGTAGCTCCATAAGTCTCTGTGTCCCTGATTCCTCCTCCAACATATGTGATTTGTGCAATGTACATGCTTGCAGGGATGAACTCTGCAGGAACCACTACCTCTTTCCCGTAAACTAGCTGGAACAGTGTGTACATGTGGAGTTTCTTTGTGGTTGTCTTGTAAGCCCACAGTGTTGTTGGAACTCTATCATCCCAATCTTCCCGATTTTCACAACAGAGCTTTGTCAACCCTCTTTCCAAAATCTTGTTGAATGCTTCTATTGTTCCATTGGCCTGCAGGTGGTAGGGGATGCTTTTGTGATGTTGGATCATGAACTATGTTGTAAGCTTTGTTATAGTGCTACTAATGAAATGGGATCCTTAATCACTGGTTAGGCTCCTAGGACATCCAAACCTAGTGATAATATTCTCAAAAATGAATCTGGCAGCAGTATCGGTCGAACGGTCCTGAACAATTGCTACCTCATCCCAATGTGTAAGGTAGTCGGTTGCGGTAATGATGTATCTCACCTTTGAATTATTACTTGTGGGATTGATCAGACTAATGAATTCAACTGCCCATTTCTCAAATGCTTGTAGAGCTCAAACTAGTTGCAGTGGTAATTCATCTCATCGTGATGGCTTGCCTATTATTTGATAGATATCACATGATCTAGCATATACCTTTGTATCCTTAAAGAGCATTACCCACCAAAGTCCAGCTTCTATAACTTTCTGTGCAGTGGCCTTTCCTCCTACGTGACCTCCTGCAACTCCATTGTGGCATTCCCAGAGTATATCCTATCTTTCATGGTCCAAGACACATCTTCTGAGGATACTATCTAGTCCCATTTTATATACGTGTCTCACGATCAACTGGTAATCCACTGCTCTAACAACCATGTGGCGTTTCTGGGTTGCGGGATATGTTTCTGGGCAGGCTCATGTACTTAAGAGGACTTTTATGTCCTCTAGGTACTCTGGTATGGCCTCAACCCGAAACAAGTTTGCATCTGGGAGTTGATCGCCAACTGCTCTGCCACTTTCCCCTGACTCTAATATGGACAGATGATTAGGTCCTACGTTGCATCTTCTAGACTTAATGATAACTTCAAAGGAAAATTCTTGAAATAACAACAACGATCTACAAATTCTCCCTTCCAACACAGGTTTGTTAACTAGATATTTCAATGCAGAGTGATCAATAAAGAATTTGAAATTAGAACCTAACAAATAGCGTCTAAATTCCTCCAAAGCATAAATCATGGCTAAGCCCTCCCTTTTTTTCATTGTGTAGTTGTGCTCTGCTTGCAACAACTTCCGACTCGCAAAATAGATAGGATGATCCATAGCTCCATCTCCAGGTTGTGCTAATATAGCTCCTAAGGAAATTCCTGAAGGATCTACATGGACGTGAAATCCATTCTCTCGGTTTGGGAATATCAGAATTGGTGTTGTGTTAAGCTTATCCTTGAGCGTCTCAAATTATTTATCACATTCTGGAGTCCATTGGAACATTTTGGCCTTTTTCAATAGATTCTCCAGAGGTGAAGTAATGTTGGCATATCTTCTGATGAACCTGCAATTGTACCTTGTGTGTCCCAACGTGGAGGGAAACTAACTTGTACTCACAGGTGGTGGCATGTTCACAATAACCACAACTTTGGTTGGGTCTACCAATAATCCTTCTCGGCATACTATGTGGCCCAACAAGTTCCCATGTGGTACACAAAAGATACACTTTTTTAGATTTAATGATATCTGCAATTCTCTGCATCTGTCAAACATTAGCTGTCAATCATCCATATAGACTTCTATAAATTTGTGAATGAACTCTCTAAAAGTTGTTATTACAATCCTAGAAAAAACTGTAGGGGCGTTCTTTAAGTCAAATGGCATCACATTGTATGCAAAAGATCCCCATTCTGTTATGAATGTGGTCTTCATTTTTTCCTCTTCGACAATCCTAACCTGGTGGTACCCTAAAAATACATCTATGAATAAGTATGCTTCCTTCCCTGCAACCTGTTCTAGCACCTCATCAGTAAAAGGTGTTGGGAAAGGGTCATGCACATAGGTAGAGTTAAGGCTTTTGTAGTCTACATAGACTCTAATATCCTATGTGCCTTTCTTGCTTTGAATAACTATTGGGCTGGCCCATTATGCTTCTTCTACTGCAAAGATGAGTCATGCTTCCAACATCTTATCTATCTCCTTCTTAACCTTCTCTTTTACTCTAGGTTTAAGACGTTATGTTCTATGTCTCATAGGCTTGGATCCTGGTTTCAACTCAATTTTCATTTCTCCCATAACTGCTTTTGATTCCCTTTAACTCTAAGAAAGTATTTGGGAACAAATCCTCATATTCCCGCAGCAGGCTTTGTATTTCTTGGCTGGCTTTCTCATCCTAGTAATCTCCCACCATAGTTATCTTAGGTTGCTCTATGGTCCCTATATTGACTTTGCGTAATTTTAATGGGTGATTGTAGGAACTATCAGTCTAACTGGGTATGGTGTTCTGGATTTCTCTATTCCCCTCTATCTCTTTGATGGCTAGGTTTCTCAATTCCTCTAATTCATCTGGGTTTTCTGATTCTGCTAATATTATAGCATTCTATAGGTTTCTCATTTGGGGCTAGGTGAAGGTTAGTCTGAAGTTCTCGGTTATGCTTTGGACATACCACTTGGTTTGATTTCTGATTACTATCATCTGTAAAAGGAAATTCTTTAATATTTTGTAGGACTACTTCAAGCTTAGGGTACTTACTTGTAAATGAGAATTCCTTGCAAAAATGAGCTGCCAGTGTCTTCCAATTGTTGGTCTGTCTTTTGGTTTCCTCGTGTATGAACCAATCTTTCAAGATCAGTCCTAGAGAGTGGGGAAATACCTGAACCCAGAAATGAGAGGGTATTTTCACAACTTTCCAT
This sequence comes from Picea engelmannii, assembly GCA_009831015.1. Taxonomy (NCBI): domain Eukaryota; kingdom Viridiplantae; phylum Streptophyta; class Pinopsida; order Pinales; family Pinaceae; genus Picea; species Picea engelmannii. The sequence continues at coordinate 434,515 of ML799366.1, read as the reverse complement.
TGTGTCACGCATTGTTCTATGTGTACTTTAGGGTTTGATTCCTCGTTTAACAGTTGTGTGACTTGGAGATCTGTCCGCATCTCAGATTCTGACTGCTCCTTGTTTTGAAATATATACTTCATATCTTGCTTCACATCGTCCCAATATCTGAGTAGGGATTTATGATTGGCCCACCATCTAGCAGGGGTGTCTTGAAAGGATACATCTAGTACCAAGATTCTTTTATCTTCTACTACCCTTTCTTCCATGTTGAGCATAAATTTTTCTAGTTCTGAAGTGCCATCATATACTGGATGTTCTATAACTTTGGTCCCCACCCATCTAGTTACTCTGATAGTTGCGCATCTCCTTGAAAAAATTTCATATGAACCTTTTTGGCAACTGTCAAAATCCAATTATGAATCTTCTTCTACTGATTGTATGCTTCTCCAACTTACTAATCCATCAACAGTAGGATTTATATAATCGTCTCTTATTCTTGTTGTTACAGTGTACAACTGATCTAAGTCTTCTCCCTCCATATTATTGTTTGTTGGCTTTGTATATTTGGGCCCTACATATGGATCCAAAGGTTGAACTACCTTTATTCCATCAGCCTCAAAGGTCATGGTGTCTTTCTTCAAGTCAATTACTGCATAGTTGTCATAGGCCCAATCAATTCCAAGTAGTTCAAGGTAAGGGTCCTTATCTCCCATGATTTCAATGACTTCAAAGTCAGCCACTGTCTTTACTCCTGCAACATCTATTTCCACATTCTCCAGTATTCCTATGGGGAAAATACAATATTGATTGGCCATCCTTAACTGAATTTGGGAATATGTCAGCCTAGGTTTTCCTAACGCTTCCCAGGTCTTCTTAGGCAGAATGTTCACATCATATCCCAGATCCAACATGACATCCTTGATCTCAAATTCATTTAACTGGGATACTAGTCTAAAATCTTTTCCCGCTTGTACTTTTCTTCTCTGCACTCTCTAAGTACTCTTCTCAGGAAGATTATCTCTTACTCATGTTTCTATAGGTTCTTCGTTCCCTAATACTAGGTATAACGCATTGTGCAACTTTTCTGTTAATTGATCATTCCCAAGAATGTCAAAGAATAATTGAAACCAAAGGTCAACTACATTTTGAGGTTGCTCAGGTTGTCTCAGTATGACTACAATGTTTATGGGTGCAGGGGGTGAAGCAAGGACTTGCACAATCTTAGGGTAAACAATAGGTTGTGGGGGTTTCTCTCGCATCTCAGGGCTAGGAATATTCTAAAATACTTCTATGGCATATTTAAAGAACAAATTTTGTTTTAGAGGGTCGTACTTGTCTTCTTTAGGTGTTGCTTTCTGGATCTGAGGTAGAGTATCAACATCAGCTCTGGTCTTCGCTCCTCCTCGAGTAACGATATTGAGTTTGGGTGATTGTCCTTTACTAACTCCCTTGATTTCTACACTGATGAGGTTAGTTCCTCGTTGCCGTACCCTATCTTCCCATTTTGCAATTAATTATGGGCAATATTCAATTGTGTGCCCATTGGTCCTGCAGTGAGAGCACCATGGCCGCCTTGGGTGAGGACAGTATCTAGCCATGTGACCTTGCTCATCGCAGTTATAACATTTGCTTGGCCCTCTTCCCCCATTTCTTCCTCCTCTGAAATCTCCTCCGGCTCCACCTCCTTGACCTCTTCCTGGTCCTTGAGGGTTCTCATTCACCCTGAATGTTGTTCGGTCTAACCTATCTGTCAGTGCATCTGTTATTGGATAAATCCGTAAGTGTGGACACAAACTGATCTCCCTAGATCCACCTGGATCTAGAACAAAGCAAGACAGAATAATACTCTTTCCCTAGATTTCAACTATTGAATGAACTAAGAGGCAAGAATCATGAACATACCTTATGATCGCTTCCTTTGTCTTTGTTTCTCCTGCTTCGCTCCAGTGCTCTCGTGCAGCCAAGACCAAGACAACACAAACCAACCAAAGTGAAGAAAGCACAATCTATTCAACGGTCAATCTATGTATATGATCAAGGAATTATACAATAAAGTGGAAATAGCTTTATGGGAAAGAATCATATTACTATATCATATTAAATGTGAAAGAAAGATTACCCATGGCCTTGATGTCGTAAGGTCCCTTCCAACTGTCCTTCGTTCCCCCCACACTTCTTGCTCCAAGGATTCTGAGACCATAGATCTGATAGCTACTCACAATCTATCTTGACAAAGCAAATCTCAAAGCCACTCTAACCAAGCCAAAGCTAACAAGCTCCAGAACCAAAAAAGCTAACCCAAGCTAACTTTCTCCATGAGAACTCCTCTCCTTTTATAAGTTGAAGAGGATAAGGTGAGGAGGTTAGGATGATCCCACTAAATCATGAAAGCAAGTAAGATCCAAACCATTCGGATGTCACCTCACCATAGAATCTTCTCCTTCTAGAAGATTCAAGAAAACACTCATTTTTCCCACGTGCAGGAATTCTCGCACCCTAGCTATAGAGCAACCTATGAACACCTTGCAGCCTAGATATAGTGCAACCTGCGAGAATGGATCATTCTCGCACCCTGCCTATATAGCAACCTGCAAACTTCATTTTTTATAAGGTTTTTACATAGGAAAAAACAACTTCTTTTCTCAGGAAAAGTTCTTCTCCCTTCTCTCTTTAGGAACTCAGGCCACTGACCCCTCTAAAGGAAACAAAAAGGTTTACATCATTAACGATCATAGGGATGACGAAAATAATGTGTAACAGAGAGCCCCCCAAAGTATGAAGTTAGAACATAGTGATAGCTGAAATACTTTTTCGAGTGTGTGTAGGGAACAAGGAACAGTCGGTCGGAAACCTGCCAACAAACAAGGAAATA
>ML799366.1:409699-426266 GCA_009831015.1 Picea engelmannii | reverse complement strand
TGTTGTTACTCAAAAGGAAGATGGCGTGGACAATATGGTGTTTTGACCGACTCAAAAAATTATGCAAAGATATGAAGATGCAATCTTTTCATTTCGATGAAATCTATGCTACGAGAAGGAGAAAACATTTATCATTCCCATATGCACGATGTCCTGAAAAAAATTCGCACTCATCAATATCAATCATGCAATTTTGCTACTTCAAATGCAAGGATGCCCCCAATCTAATATAAAGCAAGAAAATAAATCTTTTTGTTTCAAAAATTTCACTAAAAGCAATAGTGAACTTTCTTAAAACAAAGAAACCCAAACTAAAAGTTTTCTTTTAAAGTGAACTATTCAGAAGAAATATGATCTTTCCCTAAACAATTCTAAAGAAAACACACACTTTGTAATTGAAAGACACTCAAAGCAAGAGACTAATCCTTCAAAACCAAATAAAGAAAAGATGGATAAAAGCAACTCAAAGAATGTCAAGAAGACTGTAAATAGATCAATATAGGCTCCAAAAGTTTAATCCAGTCGATCAAAGAAAAACTGGGCATCAAAAAATAGGACATCCTAATTCCAAACACAAATTTCAAATGGGTTCGCAGCCTAGCTATAGGGTGCAGTGCGAACATTAGTGGAGTTCGCAGGATAGACACAGGTAGGGTACAAACATCTCGCACTGGATTACACAGTAGGGTGCGAACTCAGATGATTCTCATAGGCCACTAAAGGGTACAATGCGAGAATGTCTGTAAACACAAAATTTGGAAAAAGGAAAAAAAAATTGAGTGAACTTTCAAATCCAGAGAGTCTTGATGGATCTCCCACAGACTCAGAGACCAGAAAACAAGCAATCAAGGCAAGGGAAACTAGAATAACTAGGAAACTATCCGTTCCGCAGTGGAGTCACCAATTTTGTTATTGGATAAATCTGTAAGTGCGGACACAAACCGATCTCCCTAGATCCACCTGGATCTAGAACAAAGCAAGACAGAATAATACTCTTTCCCTAGATTTCAACTATTGAATGAACTAAGAGGCAAGAATCATGAACATACCTTATGATTGCTTCCTTTGTCTTTGTTGCTCCTGCTTCACTCCAGTGCTCTCGTGCAGCCAAGACCAAGACAACACAAACCAACCAAAGTGAAGAAAGCACAATCTATTCAACGGTCAATCTATGTATATGATCAAGGAATTATACAATAAAGTGGAAATAAATTTATGGGAAACAATCATATTACTGTATCATATTAAATGTGAAAGAGAGATTACAACCATGGCCTTGATGTCGTAAGGTCCCTTCCAACTGTCCTTCGTTCCCCACACACTTCTTGCTCGAAGGATTCTGAGACCATAGATCTGATAGCTACTCACAATCTATCTTGACAAAGAAAATCTCAAAGCCACTCTAACCAAGCCAAAGATAACAAGCTCCAGAACCAAAAAAGCTAACCCAAGCTAACTTTCTCCATGAGAACTCCTCTCCTTTTATAAGTTGAAGAGGATAAGGTGAGGAGGTTAGGATGATCCCACTAAATCATGAAAGCGAGTAATATCCAAACCATTCGGATGCCACCTCACCATAGAAGCTTCTCCTTCTAGAAGATTCGAGAAAACGCTCATTTTTCCCACGTGCAGGAATTATTGCACCCTAGCTATAGAGCAACCTGCGAACACCTCACACCCTGGCTATAGTGCAATCTGCGAGAATGGGTCATTCTCACACCCTGCCTATATAGCAACCTGTGAACTTCATTTTTTATAAGGTTTTTACATAGGAAAAAGCAACTTCTTTTCTCAGGAAAAGTTCTTCTCCCTTCTCTCTTTAGGAACTCAGGCCACTGACCCCTCTGAAGGCAACAAAAAGGTTTACATCATTAACGATCATAGGGATGACAAAAATAATGTGTAACAACATCCAACACTCTACATTGATTGGTGGTATGTGTGGTAGATGCGTAGAAATCACAATGTATTGTATTTGGTACTGTCGAATATTTTTGCATAATGGGGAACTGTCTTGGTCCATGCCCATGGTTTCGACAGATTTCACAATACTCAGCTGCTGGTGTTTCTTGGCTCCCTGAAAAAGCATGATACGGGGTGGGGTTATAGAATACTAAGTTCGTAGACACTTGTGCAACTCCTCCTGTGGGTCCTGGTGGTGGTCCCATCGGATTCTGAGGAGGTCCCATTCCCCTAATTCCCAGACATTCGTTCACCAGATGTCCTTCTATATAACATCCGGTGCACCAGACTTCCAGTCGTCCTGGTCTAGGTATCATAAGCTCTTGAATATTTTATGTCAGCGCCTATATTTTGTCTTGTAGTTGCGCCAAGTTTGCATCTACTGGGGGTGTGGTCACTCTCAGGCTCCTAGGGTATCCTTCCATGGATTCAATCTTAATCAATTGTTCCAAGGCATCTTTCAAAGTGGCTATCCATTGTTGCGTTAGAAGAATCTGGGTTAGAGGTAGCAATCCCTGAATGTACCATTCCCTTTGATGTTCCTCATGGATTGGATGTGCTAACCTCCCTATGGAATCTTTCAACTTCTGGTTGTATTCCCAAGCCGATTCACCTTCCCGTTGTTGGATCTTGTGCAACTCAGACAAAACATGTTGTTCTGATTGAGGTAGTTTGAACTCTGCTATGAACGTTGTCCATACCTGGCCAAGTGTGAACAATTGACCTTGAATTCTCGGCACTCCTAGCCCAATGATCTTCATGTACCACTTGAGAGCATGACCTCTCAAGGTAGTCTGGAACTCAACCAACTTATTTGCATCTGGAGTCCCTCTGGATCTCCAGATTAATTCACACAAGAACCAGTGTTTCTCAACATCTTTGTCTCCCTTACCCCTAAATTTTGAATATCAGGCAATTAAACCTCCCACGTGGCCAACCATTGTTGATCTTGTTGTTCTTATAAAAACAAAACCTAATGGTCCTGCTTGTGATCTACCAAAGGATCCCAATATTATCCCTGTACTCACACTTCCTGGTTGTGACTGACTAGCTAATTATATTGGAACAGAACTAGCATGAGAAGGTAGTATCAAACCTACCACTTGTATAGAAGACACTTGGGGTATGGGCGATTTGGGGATGGAGCCACTAGCTTTAGGGCGATTTTCTTTGATCCGGGGGTCTCATTTTCTTCCACTTGAATGATTTCTTCAGTTGGATTCCTGATCTCTCCTATTATTGGGGTTGAATCTTCTCTTTCTTCTTCAAGATTTGTGTCGTCTTCCTCCTCTCTTACATTTACACCTTCTCCTTCTTGTCCAATCTCATGGGGACTTCTTTCTCTCTGCGCTTATCTCTCACTCAATCTTTGACTGGCCAGTCTTTTCTGTCTTCTAATATTCTGCAACTCTTCCATTTGTCTTTCCTCTACTTCTCCTAATCCGACTTCTTTTCTCAACTTCTCGGACTGTCTTGCTGCTTTCTTGATCTTGTCGTGCCACCACTTCTCAACTATGGTGGCTCTCTTCATGGCTTGCTCATCTCTTGAGTCCATTTCTTATTTTTTCCCCCCCATTTTCAAAGAACCCTTCCCCTCTCTCAGGCCATGACTCTACCCCAGCCTCTCCCTACCCCAAGCGAGGGTGTTTGTGTTGCCATCTCAGTCAGGGACAAAGTCAGCATCCCCTCTTCCATCAAGAAAACTTTAATCCACATGGGGATCTCTCTCAGCAGTCTTCCCCTTGTGTCTTTCTTGAAAATCACCTATGTGCGTGAAAAAGATTGGTGGTTCTCAGCTGCAAACTCAATAATATATCCTTTCAATGTGACCCAGAAATCAATCACCCACGTGACTGGACAATCCAGCCGATGAAGTTCTTCAATATTTTTTGTGTCCCAAGTACAAATCCTCTTGACTTGTTCTTGGAACTTTGGAGCTTCTTGGAGCCTCTTTATCCAGTGGAAAATTTCTTTCGGAAACGTAACCCAGAAAATATCATACCGGTCGCTCGATATTTCTGAGTAAAAGACTGCTTCACGAGTATCTTCCACCGATTTTCCCCTCAGTTCCACTTCTTTCCATATGAAGGTGTCACCATTTCATTCTCACCATTGGTAAATACTAGATCTGTGAATCCACGAAATCATCCTCCCTATAGGTTCCCTTTTAATGCAGGTCCTGACAACGAAACCATTTTGTTGGCGCAAGTTTGATCAGACTAGGGTCCTTCTCAGGTTACCAACAAAAGGTACCGAGTAGTCTAGAGCATTGGAATTTTCATCTCCTCCAAAGAGAAGAAGTCTCACCTGAAGCACTGCTGAGACAAATAGATAGGGAAGGGTAAGGAAAAGACTTAGGAGGATTCATAGAACCTTCAGGACTCATCCTGATCTTGCGCAATACATTTTCCTATCGAACAGATCTGAACTCATGTATTCAAGAATCGAACCTACTTATGTTGTCAATAAGAATTTAGACACAGAAACATCATGTGTAACTCATAAACCATAAAGAAGTATTGTAATTCATAAGTAAAACACACAGAGACACAACATATTTTGAAAATTTAGGTCCTTCTTCATATTATCTTCAAAATCTTTCTTCAGTTACAAACTCAGAAATACACAGTAGTGCTCTGTTACAGATTCTTGGCTTTGGACTCATGTCTTGGAGCTCTTACTCTCAAAATATGTATTGATTACATTACAGACTTGTTAACGGGCAAAATTGACAAGCCATCAACTGGGAGAACAGGTCTGGTCCGGGGTTGTCCAAATAACCCAAGCCATTTGGTGTAACCTATTCTGATGAGTTTAATGGCTCCATTAGCCAATCTAAGATCCTAAGGTAAAGAAAAGGAAAAACTAAATAATTTTAAATAATAATATATACATAAAATCTAATACAATTATGTGTATAAATATATTTGAGCAGAAATGAAAAACATAAAAAATAATGCTTATGAACAGAATTTACAAGTTGCAAGTTTTACTGGAAACTTACGAAATCAATGTAAAAATAATTGTTTTACAAAAGAATATAAAGAAAGCACATTTGAATATTTTTTATTTTCTGATCATAAATCTAGAAAAACTTGAATTAAGTAAGTTATGAAACACAGATGTACAGATAGTCAAAGCTGATCTAAACTTTTTGGTTTCACTAATACAAAAAATGACAAAAATTAGAAAGAAAGCAACTAACCTGATATTAGTTCATTAAATGTGTCCATGCCTCTGTATGAATAAAGAACATCCAACTGCCACGCCTACAAGATAAATCTGCAATAGAATTTATATTGAAACCTTTCTGAATAAATTCACAACATGTATTGGCAGCCGGGATTTGAGAACAAAAATGGAACACATATTAATTATGTGATCTTATGATTGTAAATGATTAAATTCAGAGAAATCTATGTGTAATACATTCATCTCATGTTTCAACAAAACATCAAAGAGAAATCATGATACTCATATTGAAAAGATGATCACAGTCTCAATATCTGGAACAAATCATGAACGATATTGATAACGTGAATATCCTGAAACATAACATATAAATGAGTCTAAAGCTACACGACATATTAATATATCAATATTAAATACAAAAAAACATTAATGAAACACCATTAACAAAGGACTAAAGACAAAGTGTTGTACGTTGTTCCATTAAGTCTTGAAAAATCATTCGTCCATCCTTGGTTCCAGGCCAAGATGCCTTTCATTTACAAAATAGAGATTATTTAAAGAGTTTTTGAAATCTCAACTTCCTATCTCCTAGGATAGGATCATATCCCATAATATCAAAATATTACAAATATGGAGGGCCTACAACCACTCATAATCAAACTATATCTTCAAATCCTAATAATTTTTTTTTTCTATTTACAAAATGAACAGGAGGGAGATACTAATCATCTAAATCGAACATGTTCCACCTCATAAAACCATCATCAAGATATACCACATCCTGAAAACTAAATAGGAACAAGTTAGATAATTTATTAACAATTAATTACTAAATTTTATATAAAAATGACTTGGCTACAGAATCGTGAGATTCTGTAGCCAATCTTATATTGGAAAAATAAATCTAATTTTAACCGATTTGGTTAAAAAATAACATGACTGTAATAAAAGGGAAAAAAAAACGTTTTACCATTTAATCAATGACTAAACATGGATCAATATAGCTCGGAATTGATTATGGCATTCACACTGTCTGCATTCTTTATCACAATGTTTCTTGTCTTCTTAAGACGCTTGGCTTGTCTCTGTTCGTTTTCTTTGAGGTCATGATTTTCTTTTATAAGTAATGCATTGTGGTTGGTGAGCACTTTAATTCTTTCTTGGAGAATGGAGATATCATTATAGTACCATTCAATCCAATGCAAGAAGACCTCGCAATGCACAGAAGGAGTGATTTGTCGATGAAGAGTATAGTTGGGTGTAAGAATATCAACACTACCTATTGTCAGCCCTTGACCAAGCTTAATACCAGTAAACCCCTTGCTACCCTCAAGACACAGTGGAATATTACTAACAAAGTCATATGGCTGAGTAGGATCTGATTTATGACAATCTGGGTCTTCTTCTGTGAGGAAAATTTTAATTTCGAGATCTGAGACCTCATTGATCTCGATCGGGTTGATCGAGCTCAAATGAGGTTTAGATCGATTCCTTAAACTTATCGAGATCAACTGACCAACCCTTTTGTTTCAAAACCCTAATGCTGCATGCTTTTGTTTTGACTGTTTGTGAGGTTTTTTTCTATCGTGTTTTACAGTGGCTTTAGGGCCAACTAATTCATGCACAGGGGTTTCATTCAAATCGAAACCAACATCATGTTGCCCATGTAAAAATTGATCGGGTATTTCCTCATCACGAGGGTTTTCCTTTAGATATTTTGGCCCATTACTTGAATAATCAAATTGTTCCCCTATCAGTGGTTCACCCAAAACAGGGGCTTCTATAGGAATGACTATTGCAAATCCATTTTGGTTTAATAACCCATCCCAGTCATCACCCATGGTTGTAAAACGATGAACCAACAACATTTTAATTAAACCGTGGTGAAAGAGATGAGAATTGAGGCTCTGTTTTTTATATCTCTTAGACATCTTGTACAGACTCCTCAGCAAATAAAACGACACATTCAAATGAAAACCTATAAAGTGCATAAGCAACCGTATATGGTAAAGAAATACTAGACCATGCCATCTAAGAACTGACAAAAGACCATTCCATCTAACCTTAAGCAGAGAAACAAGAATACCTTTTTCATAGCAATCAATCTTTTTGGAGGTCATGAAGAGGCCCTAGGGCACTTCTTCGATTTTTGAGTTCTTGAACCACTTCTGACCAGTGGATGGAAGTCTTGTGGGTTCACTGATAAGCTCCTCAGTCACCTCCAACTGAATATCTCCAAATTTTTCCCTATACCCATAAAAAATTTGTGTGAATTCCTTAACCACGCGAAGGTTATACCCTTCGAACCTTTTGATAAAGGTTTCCTAGCCCTGGCCTTTCAAATCCTCAACAACATCATCATGAGACAACAATGCTTAAGAGCCATTTGGATCTATTCAGACAACAAAAGCCATTAGAAATATGACTGGACTGTAACGGGGGTGACTCAAGGTAGCTCTGGGTTTAGATGGCAGGAGTAGGAGAAACAAATCCGAGCGAATAAAATGGAATGAAACCAAAAAAAAACCCTGCGCAATCATAGTATAAAGCTCAAGGTTTCAGTCATGAAGTTTGAGCGCTCCTGGTAATGAAAATCTCGAGTACAAACCCTCAACTCATAATGAAAAGCCTATCAATTCATTCTACCATCCAAAGATCGAGTACAGAATACGATTATGGTGCATTTAATTCCCATGTCTAGCAATGACTATAGTTGGTTTGCAAAGGATTCAAATAAAACATGTTTATAATTCAAATGCAAAACAACATAAGTATCATATCAACATTCAAAGTAATCAAAGGGAAGCCATTCAAATGTTAAACATGGAGTAGATACAGGCACAATGACCCTTAAAAAGATGCTTTGAATAGGGATATAGTACGAAATTAAGTCTCCATGTTTGATTCATTCTTTCAGTCATGAATCAAACATGGAATAAAAAAAACACAAATCTTTAATCGATTAATGAATGATTATACTAACCCAGCCATCGTCTAAAAATATAATTTTTACAAGACAAGGTGAAGGTAGCTACATAAAGTATATTTTCTCGTTTAAACAACGAAATCGTGTAGGGCTGCCAACAATGGCGACTTACTAGGAGAAGCAGTTATCTCTGTATCATCAAAGAGTTCATGTTAGGACTGATCAAAATGATTAAAAATTCAATAACATTTGATAGTAAATAAAGTATCTCAAAACATCACACAGTCTGTCTTTAGATGTCTTTCTGTCCAAATGCAATTTGGTGACAAGTTTTAATTACGAGAGAGACAATATTTAAGCCAATTACTCTGATACTGTTGACAAGGCCGTTGCTACCAGCAGGCGTCCATAGCCTCGGTAGGGATGTCAATTAACCCACTCTAACGCCTCTACCCTGTCCAAGAATTATCAACTCAAGATGAAAGACATTTTACGATTAATATCAAAATTCATACATGATAATTTTCTTGGACTCGACATTGCTTCGCTGCCAACTGGCCTGTTCAGTACCCCGACGAAGTTGTCTTGGCATCATGTATGCATTTACCCGCTGCCTGCAGACATGTTCAGTATCTCGACGGGTTTATAGACACTTCCCACAACTCTCTAGAAGTTATCTATAATTTGACATAAATTTTTATGATCTTTAGAAGAGAGGGGTGATGCTGAAAATTTCAGCTTCTGAAACACTTGATATTTTGTAGTCTTAACTTTTTTGCTTGACGACCTTCATCATGATCTGAATTTAGATTTTTGATAAGAATAAATTTTCAAGGACATGAAGGCATACTTGAGTTGTTTTCTTTAAAAACAGGGACAGTGTAAAGAGATTTTAATGATGATCGTATCTTCTCATGATTATAAAATGAAACCAGGAAGACTATTTCTGAACAGGAAGTTACTTTTGCTAGTTTGGGTTTCAGTGATTTACAACACTGATACTTTGAAATGACCTTGACTGTTGTTTTATGATGAGACATTATGGTTTCCTTTAATGAACTAAATGGTGACACAGACATAAATTTATTCAGAAAAAATTGAAAACAAACAAAAAGAAAAGAACCAAAATAAAAAAACAAAAGAAAATCAAAACAGAAAATATGTACAGAGGTGGATCTAGAATCATCAGGAAAAATACATTTTGAGAGCTTGACGAAGGTGTATGGTTGTCCCTCCCAATTGCGTAGACAGAAAGAGCTGGGACCTAGTTTTTTAGCGATTACAAATGGTCCCAACCACAGGTTTTGGAACTTGGTGTGTTCCCCTTTTACCTCGTGGGGCTTATCCCATTTGACAACCAAACCTCCTACATTGAAGTTTTTGTTTGAAGAGGAGTTTGAATCAAACCATCTTTTTACAATCTCCTGATGTTGATCCAACTTATTCTTTGCTTGTGCTCTCACCTCCTCTAGTTTTAATAAGGCGTTGATTCGACTTTCAAGGGGGGGGGCATTCCTCCTCTTGAACTTTTTGAAATAATTGCAAAGATGGAAGCAGAACATGTGGAGGGAGAATCACTTCTCTTATGTAGACAAGAAAGAAAGGGGAATTGCCAACAAAGGTTTTTGGTGTCACTCTATCAGCCCAGAGTGCATTAAATAAAGTGTTGTGCCAGTTCTTGTGATTTTTAGAAACTGTCCTCCTGATAATCTTGATCAAATTTTTGTTTGTGGATTCTCCTAGGCCATTTCCTTGAGGGTAATAGCTGGCAAAATATTTTAATTTAATCCCTTTTTATAAAGTGAATACATTCATATCTAGGGATGAGAAATAAGATGTGTTATCGAAGACTAAACATTCAGGAATACCGAACCTAGTAATGATACTTGAGTTAAGGAAATATTTCATCTGATTCGTGTTTACCACTCTCAAAGCTGCAGCTTTGGACCACCTGGTAAAATAATCCATTGTTGTGATAATATACTTGTTTTTCTATGAAGAAGAAGAGTTGATTGGTCCTATGATGTCAAAACCCCACTGCTGAAAAGGTGAATCCACAATAACAGGTTGCAAAGGGAATGCTGCCTTTTTCACCCATCCAGCAGCCTTTTGGCATATTACACATTTGCGACACAGAATGTGGGTGTCTTTAAACAACATGGGCCAATAATACCCAACCCTTAGCACTTTGTGAGCAGTGGTGTCTCCATCGAAGTGTCCACCAGCTTCACCTGAATGAAGTTCAGATGGCACTTTTTTTGCTTCATCTTTTTCCAAACAACGCATAAGAACACCATCGAAATTCTTTCGAAACAACACATCATTTATTAGTTGGAAATATGTAGATTTTAACCTGAGTGCTCTTCTGTTTTTAGGATCAATATGGAGAGGAGAAAATCCATGTGTTAAATAAAATTTAATATCATCATACCAAGAACTAGCAACAACTTGTGTACAGCTAACATGTGTCTCGTTGTGATGATTTACAGTTGAGATGTTAATTTGACTTTCATGTTCTTCAACTGAATCAACCACTAGTTTACATAGGCCCTGACCTCTAACAATTTGTGCAGGGGTTATTTTGAGGTCGTATTCTTGTAACGATGTCATCCAATTTACTCGTTTTTCACCCAGTTCCTTTTTTACTAACAAGTTTCTCACTACGAGGTAAGGAACGATGATCATAGTTCTAGATTTTGGCAGATATGACCAGAAGTGTTTCACTGCTTTGAAAACAACCTATGCCTATTGATCTACATCTGGGTAATTCAGTTCATCCCCTTTGAAAGTTGAGCTTATGAAGGCAATGGGTACTTCATTGCTTTCATTATTTTCCTATGTTAACACGGCAACATAAGATTGGTCAGAGGCAAAGGTGTAAAGAGTGAAATCCCGAGAGAAATCAGGACTCATCAAGGAAGGAGCTTCTATTATTGATTTTTTAATAGAATCAAAAACTTGACTTTCTTGGGGTCCCAAACGGTACTGAATATCCTTTTTGATTAAATTTTGCAAGGGCCTTACCATTTCTGAGAAACTTGGGACAAATCTTCTGACAAAATTAATTTGGCCTAAAAAGGATTGCATAGATTTTTTGGNTTGGCAATGGCTTGAGTTATTTTAGGATCGATGATCATTCTGTCACTGGACACTATGAACCCGAGCAATTTGCCTTGTTCTACCGCAAAAACTGACTTCTTAGGTTTGAGAGATATGTTGTACTTGCGACATCGTTCTAGAACAACCCTAAGGTGAGAGAAATGATCTTTCTTGTTTTTAGAGAAAACAGTAACGTCATCAAGATAGACCACCACTAATTGATTTATGATGCCACGAAAAGCAATGTCCATTGCTCTCTGGAAAGTGGCCCCGACATTTATGATCCCAAAAGGCATCTTCATATAGGCATAAGTTCCCATGGGGTACGAAAGGTGGTTTTTAATTGGTCTGAGGGAGACACGAGGACCTGGTTGTATCCCGAAAATCCATCTAACGATGATAGTATTTCAGAACCAGATACCTACTAAAGAATTTGTTCCATCGGAGGAACGAGATAGTTGTCTTTATCAGACACTCAATTTAAGTTACGAAAATCGACACAAAGTCGAATTTCACCACTTTTCTTTCTTACAGGAACTAGATTAGACACCCATTGTGTGTGTCTCACTGGAAAAATGATCTTTGCATTTAGTAATTTATTTAATTCTTTCTTGACAATGGGTTCCAATTTGGGGTGCATCTTTCTTAATTTCTGTTGAAAACGTTGAATTTGTGGTTTCACGGGGATGCCATGTTGTATTATATTAGGATTGAATGTTTTCAAATCATGATATGTCCAGGCAAAAACTTCCTTGAATTCTTTAAATAGTTTTATAAAGGCAAATCATTCTTGTTCGGAGCATGTCGTTCCCAAATTGATATTTTGAGGATTATCTTTAGTCCCTAGATTTATCGTTTCATAAGTCAAGGAAGAATTGTTCGTTTTACAATTAACTGACCCTCTAAATTTATCATGCAAATCATAAAACTTCTCTAGTCTTACAACGGATCTAGGAATAGAGTTTACCATATCGAACGTCGATTCAAAAGATCTAGGATCTGATATTATCATGAAGTTACGAATGTTTTCATCGTGAGTGCCTTCATCGATGATAGCACCTTGGAAGATGTCCTCCATATGCAAGAAGTTAATGATTTGTTGGTCATCGTCGAACACTCTCCAATTAGTGACGTTGTCTGGGATTGACGGCCTGAACAACAATTCAATCCAAAATGCATTAGGAGAAAGAACTTCTACATGCAATAATTTAGAAGTGACATTAGCCAATAGATCAGCCTCTAAATTGCTTAGTCTAGGAATGGAATTTATGTTAAATGCTGAAAAATTTCGCATTAAACCCCATACCTCAGTTTGATAACTTTTCATATGTGGTGATAAGAAATGTATGGAATTCCTTCCCTACCTGACCACTATTTATGAATCACTGAATACCATTAAATTTATTACGTCCATATCCACAACTTTCCTGAGTCCTTGCAAAAGTGCTTCATATTCGGCGATGTTATTGGTGCATTCGAACTTTAATCGACAGGCAATGAAAGTCTCATTACCTTCAGGATCGATGAGCACACATCTTGCATCGACTCCTTCTTTGGATTTAGATCCGTCAAAGTACAACAACCAAATTTGAGCTTCATCGGCAGTGTTTGACACACTTTGCGAAGATGATGACTGAGTACATGTCATAATTTCTGATTGTTGCCCAGGATCAGTGAAAGGGGAAATTTTGGTCATGAAATTACCAAAGAAGGTGTTCATTCCCTGCATTTCAAGTGAATTAGTGGATGCAGTAAATGGTTTGTTTGCATCATTCAAATCTGTTATGGTGTGCTTGAGATAGCATTCATAGTTTATCCTAATTCTATTTGGATGTCCATTTGCTGGGAGCCACAAATGAGACCAATCTGTGGCAAAGTAACCATGCAGTTGCTCGGACCAATCCCTGCTAAAAAACAAACCATAGACTTCAGGGATGTCAACAACAATGATGCCAATAATTTGGTGAACCTTAGGATTAGAAGATAGCCTAACCAGAACATTATTAAGTTCATTGATTACCTTAACGTTCATCCGATCAAGCTAAATGATTTTGAGACTAGAAGGTTGAACTTCTGCGTTAATTTTTTGGCAAACAGATAAAGGCATCACATTTGATGATGCACTGGAATCCACCATACAATTATGTACATTTCTATTGAAAATTTCAAAAGTTAATAAGAAAGGCGAGACATTTTTTCGAGTGTTAACAACAAAATTCTGTTGATTTTTTGTCATTGTCCCTGAAACAATTTTATCTACATTTGATACAATTTTTTCAATTAGGTCCCTTTTATCTAGAGGTTCGAATGTTGTTTTAGTAGGGATCTTTTTAGCTATTTTAGAACTGATTTATGTAGTTTTCTTGCTGATAGGATCGTTGTTCTTACTGTTTTCTGGGATATTTTGAAGCATTTTCTGCAGAATAAGAGGAAATTTCAAAGTCTCGTAAACATAAATATTAGCCCTTAGTTTTTTTAGATCTTCAATCAAGTCATATTCTAAAACTAGGGTTGCTAAACTCTATTTTATTTTAGCTTGTTTCATTTTTTTTGGAGGCACATTATTACTCAGTTCAGAAGATGGTTTGCTCTGTGTTTTGCTTCTTGTGTTGTAAGGGTGGATAGTTTCAAAGTTTGCTTGAAAAATATTGTTCGAGAAGTGTCGGAAGATATTGGGAGATGATTCCTCTTCTTCAACTACTTCCTCCTCAACTACGTCTTCAGAACTTTTGGGAGGGACAGAGTTATCATGTGCTTCAAGAATAGTTTGCAAAGCGTATTGTAAGCTTTCGAAATTAAGACCTTCAGTGGTTGGATTAGGCCGATTGGGAGGAAAAGGATTTCTGAAAGGAGGTTTAAAAATTCCTTTGCTTGAGGATGCCTCTTCGGCCGATCTTTTCAAGTCTACGAATTGATTTGATAATTTTTGGAAAGCCTTTTGCAAGATTTCTAAATCTAAATTTTCTGGTTGGTTTTTGGCTTGGGGAGGCCTAGTAAGGATTTATATTTTCTTTTTAGAGGATGAAGTTGTTTTAGCTTCACTATTGAGATTGTCTTTTAAGCTTAATATATCCTTTTCAATTTGGCTTACCTCCTCGAAGGCTTCCAGCAAATTAGACTTTTTAGACCTTTTAACCCAAATTGCTATATTATTATGCAGAGCTTTGGTGTAATATGCAACAATTAGACTTTCAGTAGGCATTGAATATGTGGGAATTCGATTATTTAACGTAATAAACCTTTGTTTAAAATCTTTTACTTTCTCCTTAGGGTTCATTTTTAGGTTGGAGAGTTCCATAACCAAGACTTCAAGACATTTATCATCTCCAAATTTCTCTAAGAAACAGGTTTTGAATTTGTCCCAAGAGACAATGATCTGGGGTTGTTGGGCGAAATACCATGTAGAGGATTTCCTTCAAACGTATAAGGAAAGATTCTACATACTATATCTTCATGCTCTACACTTCGGAGTTTAATGGCCAACACAAAATTCTTTATGTGATCCTCAGCAGATTGTTTAGAATCTAGATCAAACTTAGGCAACCATTTCTCCGGGTGTTTTGGTAATGGGTGTTGGGGTCTGGGTACAACCACGACATCTTGATCGAGCTAGGGTTTGGCGGGGTTTTTTTGGTTCGCCATGGGTTTTGGTGGTGTCGAAGGCTGAGATGATTCATATGAGGAACTACCCTCATTAGATGATTCTCCTCCTAAAGAGGATGGAGATGAATGAGGTGGGGAAGGTGGAATACTAGATCCTCCAGCTCTAACAATAGGTGTTTCGGTAGGATTAGTAGTTTGTTCACCTAATGGGTTTTGGAGCAGACCAGTGCCTTCATGTTGTTCTCGGATATCCGAGAAGTCAAGGGGTTGATTTAGCGGCCTACCGGGTTGTCTAATATGGGCTAAAGCACTGTGTGTCCTTATGAGTTACTGATGAAAAAATTATTTTACGTTAGCCCCTTGGGGATTTGGTGTCACCGGCTCAACGAGAATCTCAGGATTTTTCGTTCGAGGTAGTTTTTGTTTCAAAAGTAACGTTGTTTTCTGAGCGACTAGGTGTTACTACAGGGGAGCGACTGTGTGGGGGAGGAGTTTACGACTTCCATGTGCCATCAATTGAAATCAGACCCTCCTTCTAGCGTCAATTGTTGACGGGAAAAATTGACAAGTTGTCAACTGGGAGAACAGGTCTAGTTCAGGGTTGTCCAAATAACCCAAGTCGTTTGGTGTAACCTGTTCTGACAGGTTTAATGGATCCGTTAGCCAATCTAAGATCCTAAGGTAAAGAAAAGGAAAAACTAACTAATGTTAAATAATAATATATACATAAACTCTAATACAATTATGTGTATAAATGTATTTGAGCAGAAACGGAAAAGATAAAAAATATTGCTTATGAACAGAATTTACAAGTTGCAAGTTTTTCTGGAAACTTACGAAATCAATGTAAAAATAATTGTTTTACAGAATCAGATAAAGAAATCACATTTGAATATTTTTTATTTTCTGATCATAAATCTAACAAAACTTGAATTAACTAAGTTATGAAACGCAGATGTACAGATAGTCAAAGCTGATCTAAACTTTTTGGTTTCACTAATACAAAAAATGACAGAAATTAGAAAGAAAGCAACTAACCTGATATTAGTTCGTTAAATGTGTCTATGCCTCCATATGAATAAAGAACATCCAGTTGCCACGCCTATGAGATAAATCTGCAATAGACTTTATACTGAAACCTTTATGAATAAATTCACAACATGTATTGGCAGCCGAGATTTGAGAACGAAAAGGGAACACATATTAATTATGTGATCTTATGATTGTAAATGATTACATTAAGAGAAATCTATGTTCTTATCGGACTAATCGATAGGTGCAAACACTAACTGATCTCCCTAGATCCACCTATATCTAGAACAAAACACACCAGAACATGATTTGAGAACGAAAAGGGAACACATATTAATTATGTGATCTTATGATTGTAAATGATTACATTAAGAGAAATCTATGTTCTTATCGGACTAATCGATAGGTGCAAACACTAACTGATCTCCCTAGATCCACCTATATCTAGAACAAAACACACCAAAACATGACGCTTTCCTTAAGTTTTAGATATTGAATTTATTAACTAAAGAGGGATAGGTGACATACCGTTTAAACGTCACTTCCTCTCGCCATCGCCATCCTAGCTCCATTCCAACGCTCGTACAATGATGAACCTTCAAAAAGATGCAACCAACCAAAGTGATAGCAATAGCATAAACTCAATAAAAACCTATGTATGTGATCAAGGAATCATACAATAAAACACAACAAGCTTTATAGGAAAGAATCATATTACTGTATCATATTAAATGTGAAAGAGAGATTACAACC
>ML799366.1:392578-408589 GCA_009831015.1 Picea engelmannii | reverse complement strand
CCAAAAATACACTGTGGATCTATGTGTTAAAGACTCAAATTTGAACATAGCCACCAGACATACAATGTGGATCTATGCAATAGTACAAACTGAATATACTCCAACGCAACCTGAATCTGTCAGAAAAGATCCAGGGTCTTCATTTCCACCACTCTATAGTACGAATCTAACCATGTGAATACATGTGTCGAAGTTGAACATGGTAGAAACCACTTGATTACCGGTCATTAGTGTATACCATTAACAAGTGTGAGGGAAATCACCATTAATGTCAATGACTCCCAAGGTACACTAGTACAATCCAACGAATGTGAATAAATGAGCTGAAGTCGAACACTCGATGGAATCTCCCGATCAGGGGTCAATAATGAAAACCCACTGTCGAAAGCGAGGAAACCTGCCATTGAGGCATGAAAGTTCCAAGGTACCAATTGGTTTGTAAGTATAATTCTTGGATAATGAGTTGAAGTCGACAGGAAAAGACTCGTCACAGGAGGGCCTTAATGTATCCCACATCAATGACACGAAACAAGTAACAAGATTTGATGTAGATAGAGTAACAAGTGATTCGGGACTGACTCAGGGATGGTCGACGTAATAGAAGGCTTAAAGACTACAGAAATGGCTGACACAATAGAAGGCTTTCCAGGTTGAATTTTTCTTTGAACATATTGACGACACGACAACTGCCTTGGAAATACTAACTCAACAACAAGGATCACAGACCAATTTGTAATCTTATAGGAGTATGATCAGGAGACAAGTGGACTTTCCAACCTAGACACAAGGTGAGTGAAAGGGTGTCATGTTCAAAAGCGACTCTTTCACAGAATACAGGTTTAGATACATTTCTTTCCCAATTTTTCCCCCACCATTTATGGCGAGTACCTCCTTATTTTTACGTGAGCTTGAGGAGGATAACATATGCTTGTAATGTAAGCTCATCCTTCGGACGAGTCCCTCGGAGTATGTTTAACGAACCCTAGGAAGGAGCAGTTCGGTCCCATATGGGCCTTTTGATGTTTGTTTAACGAGTCCAAAGAAAGCAAACTCAGTGGTTTTCATGTTTTGAGAGTCTGAAAAACACTTAAAGAGAACTCTCCCAGTTCCTTTTTCGTAAATTAGTCTAATGAGACAGAAAAAGAGATAAACTATCGCTCAACAGACATTTTCTTCAAACGAGCGTGAAAAGAACAAGGTCGCTCAGCAATCTTTTCACGTTTAGAGAGTCTGAAAAGAGCTTAAAGGGAACTCCAGTGGGTTCATTTTTCGTATAACCTTTACGAGTCTGAAAAAGTGATAAAAGTATACTCAGTTACATTCTCACTTATTTATGAGCACGAGAAAGAACAAAGACTAAGCTTGGTAACTTATTCTCATGTATTTACAAGCATGAGAAAGAACAAAGACTAAGCTCGGGATTGTTTTCATTTTTACGCAAGCTTTAAAACAAAACCAAACTATGCTTGGGATAGACTTTATTTTTACACAAGCTTAAAATCTAAACAAAACTATGCTTGAACCTGGTTTCATTTTTACACAAGCTTGAACCTGGTTTCATTTTTACACAAGCTTGAACCAGAGGAAACTATGCTTGAGGTAAGTGGTTTCATTTTTACACAAGCTTGAACCATAGAAAACTATGCTTGCAACTTCCCAATGCATGGTTGGTACTTAGCCCCCAGCTTAAGAAGCTAGTGGCTCAAACTTCAGCATGAAGTCCAGAGGCTGAGGCAAATGCCCCCCAAGCTTCGTTTCATCCAATAGCAAAGGAGAATGAATGAAGCTTCAAATACTAGATGAAGGTCTTGACTCAAATAGAGAGGGGGGAAACTACTTCATTTTTTAACGAGGTTGACATAGAAACAAGAACTATGCTTGTAACCTCTGTTTCATTTTTTAACGAGGTTTCCAAAGAGATGAAAAAACTATCCTCGTAAGTGGTTTCATTTTTAATGAGCTTGAAATCAAAAAACTATGCTCAAAGATTTTTGTTTCATTTTTTAACGAGGTTGCCTCAGAGACGCAAAAACTATCCTCGGAAGTGGTTTCATTTTTTAACGAGCTTGAAATCAGAAAACCATGCTCAAGGACCTTTGTTTCATTTTTTAACGAGGTTGCCTCAGAGACACAAAAACTATCCTCGAAAGTGGTTTTCTCATTGATCATGGATTCCAAGAGGACAATGCTCCAGAATGGCACCATGTCAAGGGACAAAACTCGGTCATGGCTTCCAAGAGGTCTTCACTGGAAGGAAGAAACACACTCTGGAAGGACACCATGTCGAGGGTCACGACAGGAGTAAAGAGATCAGGCTCTAACAACTATATCGAAGAGATTACCATGTCAACTATTGGATATAAGTCATCAGAAGTTGAAGCCATGGGTGACAACGCCACATAATTGACCTGTGGCAGGGACGATACCATCTGCATATAAGAACCATTCAGGGAGGCAATCCAGTCAGGGTCAATGAATAAAAGTTGATCAATAGTCACAACTCGTCTATCGTGAGGGAAAGATATCACACGAAAAAGAGTAGACACAATAGCTTTCATGGCATATACATAATCTCTTCTAAGGAGTAAAGCAAAATCCAAGGGGTCTTGGACTACCATGACATCGATAAAGACAGTTTTCCCTCCTAGAGTTACAGGAAACTGAGGAAGGGTCCCTAAAGTTTGACTAGTTCTTCTGTTAAAAGATAACATATTTTGCATAACCGACGCAAGTGGAGGACAACCCAAAGCTTGCCAAGCAATAGCGGACAAAATACTAACAGACGAACCTTCATCTATCAACGTTTGAGGAACGTCCTGACCAAAAACCTGTACTGTAATCTAGAAAGGAATGTAAGATGGAAGATGAGGTCCAGTTAGCACACCCCAATCAAAATGAATGGCCTCATTACTTGGAGGGGGTCCTACGGGAGAAGGAGGAATACCCCTCGGCATGGGAGATTTTGTATTAACGAGAAAAATGTGGGCAGTATCGGGTTTACTCTCTAGCGGGAGAGTAGGATTGATCGATGGAGAGATCAGATCAGCCACTTGAGTTTCATTCTCCAAGGAGAGAATGGGGTTGACATATGGAAATGGATCAACCACTTGGGTGACACTCTCTAACGGGAGAGTGGGATCGACCGAGGATGGGATCAGATCAACCGCTTTAGTTTCACTCTCTGAGGGGAGAGTGGGATTGACCGAGGATGGTATCGAATCAACCACTTTGTCAACTGGTTCAACTAAGGACGTGACCAGATTGACGACATGATCAACCGGATTGATCGGTGAAGGGACCGAAGTGATCATTCCATCAACTATTGGAGGATTGAGAGAAAGATTATGGTAAGCAGCTGGAAGTTGAGGTTGTGAAACAATCATGTCTTCCAGTAATTTCGAGGCTTCGTCCATATGAGGACAAAGGTGAGTGAGATGACTCCCTTTGCATAACATACACGGGAACTTGACTCTACTTTTCTTCTTCCCAACCCTATCATGACTGGTTGATGGGGGGTCGTCAGCAGGTTGTTCAGAGGCTAACGACATGGGTTGGTGAGGGTGTGTAGACCATGCTTCTATAACCTTGGATAGACCGGGACAATCCTTAAGAAGATGGCTACCCTTACAAAGCCTGCAAGGGTACTTAGGCTTATGGGTTGTTTGGGTGATCTTGACATCATCAACACTCCCAGCACGATTAACAATAACTGGTTGTTTTCCAACATGTTTGACAACGGGCGGAAGTTTTGACCCTTGTTTATCTTTCTTCTTCTTAATCTTTCTTTTTTTCTTCTTCTTATTCATCGGGTGACTAGCTTCAGAACTTTCACTCGACAAAGAAGATGAAACGGAAGGCGACATTGAAAGTGAAGAAGGCGAAGAATACCTTACTGGTGAAGAAGGTGAAGGATCAACATGAGGTTGATGCTCTTGGGGGTAAGTACTTGTGACTGAAGCACTAACTGCATTCAAGATTACCTGAGTGGAAAACAACCATATTGGTAATCTAATAGTGAGACCTGGAAGGCTCAAAGTAGCAATGTGAGGAGGACCAATGTTTCCATAAGAAGGAAAAAAAAAAGGTTCCCTTGGAGCAGAGGTTCCTTCATTGGTCATTTTGGGAACTGACGCCATGAAAAACAAAAATCCAATCTAGAGTCCACTAGGGAAAACAAACAGCACACGCTAAAAATCTAGGAAGCAAGCAAACAAACAAAACCTTCTCACAATTAACGCACTAGTTGGTGATGAAATCCAACGTTGCAGGAACAATGTAAGAAGGGGCTGAGATAGAGCGGGTGGAAAAGTTACGTTGATGACCTACTTAATGGACTTACACCCTGGTACAAGCTCCCACACATAATCGTGGGTATACACTCCAAGGAGCCCGAGTGAGTTTGGCCAATGTCGATTCCAAGTACCGTGAAGAGTTGCCCCTCCACAGTCACCTTGTGTAAAGACCCTAAAGAGATAGGCCACTAGGGTTACCACCGACAACAATAAAGCTTGGGGGTAAAATTGACAGTCTGATCCATGTGCAAGGGTAGGGTATCTAGCCCGAAATCAACTTGAAAGGCTTCCACTCATCATTGTGGGTATACCTCTCAAGCGACCCCCATAATACACGTAATCTCTACACCAAGACCAACAAAGAAGGGTGAGTAACTCTGTTAGTCTCAATGCGGCCTCGTGATTGACCCTTGTGTTAGAAGGGCTTCCTATGAAAAAATGTAATAAGTGGATTTAACCGCTCCCTAACTCAAGATTCTATGTTTGTTTGCAGCTTTGGAAAGTTATCTTTCTCACCTATTCCAAAGCCCTACAACTAATCTAATGTAGGTTTGCTACTAGAAAATATAAAAATGTCTAATCAATTTTTATAAGCGCTTTATTTTATGGTTGTTTTTACTCAAAAGGAAGATGGCGTGGACAATATGGTGTTTTGACCAACTCGAAAATTATGCAAAGATATGAAGATGCAATCTTTTCATTTCGATGAAAACTATGCTACGAGAAGGATAAAACATTTATCATTCATATATGCACAATGTCCTAAAATATATTAAACTCATCAATATCAAGATTCTCAAGAAATGAGAAAAACGTACTAAACACCAATGCACGATTCATGGCCCCCCCCAGCCACGAGGGGGAAAATTTTTCATAATTTAAGATCAAAAAATGCCAAGAATCATGCAATTTCGCTACTTCAAATGCAAGGATGCCCCCAATCTAATATAAAGCAAGAAATTAAATCTTTTTGTTTCAAAAATTTCACTAAAAGCAATAATGAACTTTCTTAAAACAAAGAAACCCAAACTAAAAGTTTTCTTTTAAAGCGAACTATTCAGAAGAAATCTGATCTTTCCCCAAACAATTCTAAAGAAAATACATTCTTTGTAATTGAAAGACACTCAAAGCAAGAGACTAATCCTTCAAAACCAAACAAAGAAAAAGTGGCTAAAAGCAACTCAAAGAATCTCAAGAAGACTGTAAACAGATCAATATAGGCTCCAAAAGTTCAATCTAGCTGATCAAAGCAAAACTGGGTCATCAAAAGATGACAAGACACAATCCAAAAAAGTTTACAAACAAGTTCGTAGCCTAGCAATAGAGTGCAGTGCAAGAATTAGGTATTCTCACAGGCTAGACATTGGTAGGGTGCGAGAATTTCACACCTAACTGAATAGTAGGGTGCGAACATCAATGATTCTTGCAAGCCACTAAAGGGTACAGTGCGAGAATGCCTGTAAACAAGAAAAAAATTGAAAAAGGGATAAATTTGAGTGAACTTTCAGATCCAGAGAGTCTGGATGGATCTCCCACGGACTCAGAGACTAGAAAACAAGCAATCAAAGCAAGGGAAACTAGACTAACTAGGAAACAATCCGTTCCCCAATGGAGTCGCCAATTTTTTTATCGGACTAATCGGTAGGTGCAGAGACTAACTAATCTCCCTAGATCCACCTAGATCTAGAACAAAACACACTAGAACATGACGCTTTCCTTAAGTTTTAGATATTGAATTTATTAACTAAAGAGGGATAGGTGACATACTGTTTAAACATCACTTCCTCTCGCCATCACCATCCTAGCTCCATTCCAACGCTCATACAATGATGAACCTTCAAAAAGACGCAACCAACAAAAGTGATAGCAATAGCATAAACTCAATAAAAACCTATGTATGTGATCAAGGAATCATACAATAAAACACAACAAGCTTTATAGGAAAGAATCATATTACTGTATCATATTAAATGTGAAAGAGAGATTACAACCATGGCCTTGATGTCGTAAGGTCCCTTCCAACTGTCCTTTGTTCCCCACACACTTCTACTCCAATAATTCTGAGAGCATGGATCTAATACTACTCACAATCTATCTTGACAAAAGAAAAACTCAAAGACACTCCAACCAAGCTGATAATTCCAAGCCAAATCCAACTTAACCAATTCCAAAAGCTCCAAGCTAACCAAAGCTAACTTTCTCCATGAGAACTCCTCTCCTTTTATAAGTTGAAGAGGATAAGGTGAGGAGGTTAGGATGATCCCACTAAATCATGAAAGCGAGTAAGATCCAAACCATTCGGATGCCACCTCACCATAGAAGTTTCTCCTTCTAGAAGATTCGAGAAAATGCTTGTTTTTCCCACGTGTAGGCATTCTCTCACCTTGCCTATAGAGCAACCTGTGAATATCTCACACCCTAGCTATGGTGCAACTTGGGAGAATCAGGCATTCTCGCACCCTGCCTATATAGCAACCTGCGAACTTCCTTTTTAACAGGGTTTTTACAAGGGAAAATGCAACTTCTTTTCTCAGGAAAAGTTCTTCTCCCTTCTCTCTTTAGGAACTCAGGACACTGACCCCTCTGAAGGCAACAGATAGGTTTACATCATTAACGATCATAGGGATGACGAAAATAATGTGTAACAATGTGTAACAATGTGTAATACATTCATCTCATGTTTCAACAAAACATCAAAGAGAAATCATGATACTCAAATTGAAAAGATGATCACAATCTCAATATCTGGAACAAAAAATCATGAACGATATTTATAACATGAATATCCTGAAACATAACATATAAATGAGTCTAAAGCTACACGACATATTAATATATCAAGATTAAATACAAAAAAAACATTAATGAAACACCATTAACAAAGGACTAAAGACAAAGTGTTGTACGTTGTTCCATTAAGTCTTGAAAAATCATTCGTCCATCCTTGGTTCCAGGCCAAGATGCCTTTCATTTACAAAATAGAGAGTATTTAACGAGTTTTTGAAATCTCAACTTCCTATCTCCTAGGATAGGATCAGATCCCATAATATCAAAATATTACAAATATGGAGGGCCTACAGCCACTCATAATCAAATTGTATCTTCAAATACTAATAATTTTTTTTTTCTATTTACAAAATGAACAGGAGGGAGATACTAATGATCTAAATCGAACATGTTCCACCTCATAAAACCATCATCAAGATATACCACATCCTGAAAACGAAATAGGAACAAGTTAGATAATTTATTAACAATTAATTACTAAATTTTATATAAAAATTACTTGGCTACAGAATCGTGAGATTCTGTAGCCAATCTTATATTGGCAAAAGAAATCTAATTTTAACTGATTTGGTTCAAAAATAACATGACTGTAATAAAAGGGAAAAAAAATGTTTTACCATTTAATCAATGACTAAACATGGATCAAGATAGCTCGGAATTGATTATGGCATTCACATTGTCTGCATTCTTTATCACAATGTTTCATGTCTTCTTAAGACGCTTGGCTTGTCTCTATTCGTTTGCTTTGAGGTCATGATTTATTTTATAAGAAATGCATTGTGGTTGGTGAGCGCTTTAATTCTTGCTTGGAGAATGGGGATATCATTATAGTATCGTTCAATCCAATGCAAACAGACCTCGCAATGCACAGAAGGAGTGATATGTCGATGAAGAGTATGGTTGGGTGTAAGAATATCAACACTACCTGTTGTCAGACCTTGAACAAGATTAATACCAGTAAACCCCTTGCTACCCTTGAGACGTGGTGGAAGATTACTAACAAAGTCGTACGGCTGAGTAGGATCCGATTTATGACATCTGGGTCTTCTTCTGCGAGGAAAAATTCAATTTTTGGATCTAAGACCTCATTGATCTCGATCGGGTCGATCGAGCTCAAATGAGGTTTAGATCGATTCCTTAAATTTCTCAAGATCAGCTGACCAACCCTTTTATTTTGAAACCCTAATGTTGCATGCTTCTGTTTTGACTGTTTGTGAGATTTTTTGCTATCGTTTTTTACAATGTCTTTAGGGACAACAACTAATTCATGCGTAGGGGTTTCATTCAACCCAAAACCAACATCCTATTGCCCATGTAAAAACTGATTGGGTATTTCCTCATCATGAGGGTTTTCCTTTAGAGATTCTGGCCCATTACTTGAACAATCAATTTTTTCCCCTATAAGAGGTTCACCCAAAACAGGGGTTTCTATAGGAATGACTATTGCAAAGCCATTTCGGTTTAAGAACCCATCTCAATCATCACCCATGGTTTTCAAACGATGAACCAACAACATTTTAATTAAACTGTGGTGAAAGAGACTAGAGTAGAGGTTTTGTTTTTATAATCTCTTAGACATCTTGTACAAACTCCTCGGCAAATAAAATGGCACATTCAAATGAAAACCTATAAAGTGCATAAGAAATTGTATATGGTAAAGAAATACTAGACCATAACGTCCCTCACAGGTCACAAACTGTTTAATAACTGACAAGAGACCATGCCATCTAACCTTAAGCAGAGAAACAAGAATACCTTACTCACTACAATCAATCTTTCTAGAGGTCATGAAGAGGCCCCAGGGAACTTCTTCGATTTTTGAGTTCTTGAACTACTTCTAACCAGTGGATGGAATTCTTGTGGCTTCACTGATAAACTCCTCAGTCACCTCCAACTGAATATCTCCAACTTTTTCCCTATACCCATCAAAATTTTGTGTGAATTCCTTAGCCATGCAAAGGTTATACCCTTTGAACCTTTTGATAAAGGTTTCCTAGCCATAGCCTTTCAAATCCTCGATAGCATCATCATGAGACAATAACGCTTAAGATCCATTTGTCTCTATTTGAACAGCAAGAGCCATTAGAAATATGACTGGACTGTAATGGGGGTGACTCAAGGTAGCTCTGGGTTTAGATGGCAGGAGTAGGAGAAACAAATACAAGCAAATAAAATGGAAAGAAACCAAGCAAAACCCCTATGAAATCATAGTATAAAGCTCAAGGTTTCAGTCATGAAATTTGAGTGCCCCTGGTAATGAAAATCTCAAGTACAAACCCTCAACTCATAATGAAAATCCTGTCAATTCATTCTGCTAGCCAAAGATCGAGTACAGGATACGATTCTGGTGCATTTAATTCCCATGTCTAGCAATGACTATAATTGGTTTGCAAAGGATTCAAATAAAACATGTTTATAATTCAAATGAAAAACAACGTAAGTATCATATCAACATTCAAATTTATCAAAGGGAAGTCATTCAAATGTTAAACATGGAGTAGATACCAGCACAATGACCCTTAAAAAGATGCCTTGAATAGGGATATAGTATGAAATTAAGTTTCCATGTTTGATTCATGCTTTCAGTCATGAATCAAACATGGAATAAAACAAACACATAAATCTTTAATTGATTAAAGAATGATTATACTAACCCAGTCATCGTCTAAAAAGATAATTTTTACAAGACAAGGTGAAGGCAGCTGCAGAAAGTATAGTTTCTCGTTTAAACAATGAAATCATGTAGGGTTGCCAACAAGACTCATAATCTTACTTGATTCGACTGACAACAACCTCATAGAAAGGGAACTATCAGACTGAACTTGATCACAATTCATCTGATCCCATAGCTAACCAAACATCCAACCAAAAACTCAACAACCCAACCCTTTTACAATCTTGTTCAGCCTTATATATAAGTTAGCTTGTGTCTTATGTCTCAGCTTGCACGCTTTCTTGTTCTATTGTAACCACTTTTTCTTAGTTGGAGTTGCATTGTCTTTCACAACTGATTTCTGTTGCTCATTCTATATCTGTTGTCTAGCCTCTTTTGAAGCTTGTGCAACTCGTACTCAATCAAAACTTGCTCGATTCCTTATCCCAAAAATGAAGGACCCAACAATGATGATGATAATGATTATGATGATGATGATGATGATCAACAGTCATTGAAGGAGAAACTCAATAAGACAACTCCATATGCAAATAAATATTAAGCTATTCTTGAACCTACATTTCAAGAGTTTTATTTTGAGTTTAGTAAAGAAAACCTTTCAATGATGCAACAACATGTTGTAAATCAACTTTCACAGATGTCAAAGCAACATGTTGAGAATACTCTTTCCAATCCCATCATCAAACCTTGGGAAGAAATATGCCACAACAAGCATAGAACAAGACTTGTATATGACAAGGAATTTGCCTTTCATATTCTTGATTATTCAAAACGAATCCACTTCATCAGTGTTGGATTCCTTCAAGAAGTTTCAACTTCACCAGAAGTTTTAACTTCCCTTGTTCCAGTTCTGCATCAGAATGTGAAGTGCCAACATTGTAATCTAGTTGGTCATACGGAGAATCAGTGTTTTGATCTCCATCCTTACCAGCATTGTGGCAAGCATAATCATTCTTCAGATAGATGTTCAAAACTGACGAAACCTGCAAGATTGAAGATTCACTATAGTGGATTGATCCTTGGCAGTGGTCATCAACAACCAATGGTTATATAAGTCTTACTGTAGAATTCAATCTCGAGTAAAGACCAATATTGTAGCACATAAAAAATTTGTACCTCATATAAGTGGTCCCCTTATGGCGTAGCTTTCGAGCATGGCCCTCATGGGATGAGATAACATGTGGTTTTTTCCACATGCCCACTTCATGTTGTACACAAATGGAATAAGTATGATACTCTCTTAATCCTAGAAGAGGGAGTACAATGATGTAGCTCTTCTTTACCTTAACGGGGGAGTTAAAAAATCAAATGATGATGGTTCGTGAAACCACTTGTGGTATCTCCTTTTAGCTGACAAAGGGGGGAATTGATGATGGAAATGAAGATGGTTGTCAAACGGACAGTTTCAACAAAAAATATGCCAGGTGAGCATCAAATTTTCCAGATGGGCAACTGTAGTCTATAGATAGCAGACTTTGGCAGGATTATGGTTCAATGACCTGCAATTGAATCATACACACGATACATTGGGATGTTGTTGAACACCTAAAAGTGTCAAAATTGGTTAGTGGTCATCCAAAAACCATCAGATACATGGTATCAATTGGATAGTGGTTATCCTAAAACACAAATCCAGAGAGCACTTCAATGATACCTGATAGTAGAGTGGTGATACTACATGTTCACCAATTAGCATAAGACATCAGATTATTTTAAGTTCAAATACTTGGAAAAATGATCAAATTGTCAAGCAATCAAGGAATGTTCAGATATTGCAGTTGTTCACTTCCATATCTCAGATCTCCTATAGTTCATTTCAGAAGAACCATTCAACATCCATATTGGTGGTTATTCAAGCAGTTCTTCATTGAGGCTCAGCTCAAGAGTTTCAGTATGAAGACTTGGAAATGATACCAGTTTATGCTTCATTGTTGGTATTATTGATCAGACTTGTGATTGAGGGGGGAATGTTATCCTATGGCTTACCTTAACCAATCACTAAGTCTAATTGTCACCTATATTTGTATTATTCATTTAGGATATTAGTAATATGTCCTCAAGTGATGACTAATGAGTTAGTTAAGATTGCCTAGCCTAGTCATCGTGCAACATTTTAGGATATAGAGAAAATATCTCTATGAGGTGGCATCACCCATTGTACTATAAATATGTAACATTGGTGTGAATACATTGGAGTTGGATTGTGAGCCTTTTTCATCATATTGTTTTTCTTCTGCGTATTTTATCAATATACTGGTACATCATCTCTTGGATTTGTACCTGAAGTGGAAGCAATATTCTCCTTCAAAATTTCTTGTCTGGTCTCCTTGAATGTCTCTTTCTCCTTCCATGCATCAAAATGTTGTTGAGGTTTTGTGTTCTTTCTAACCCATTGATGTTGGTCTTGATTCTTCTTTGTTGCATCTGCTCCTCTCTTGGTTCCACCTCGAGTAACTATATTGATATTCTTCCCATAATATTCTTTAGTTTCCGCAATAATCCATTGAACATTCTGATTATTTTAATTCCTTTTTTATTGTATTATTGTCATAAGTGTCAGACAGTCTTTTGTATAATGATCTGTTAAGTGAAAATACATGCATGTCGTTGGTGGGAATGAAAAATCCCTTGCATAATGTCTAGGTTGATGACAATTGTGATAGTTTATTGGTGCTCTACCTCTTCCAAATGCTCTACATCCACGACCTCTTCCTTTGAGTCATCCTATGTTTCCTTGATTGTCTGTGGACAGTGTATTATACAGTAGTACTTGATTATATTAAGGTGGCGTCGCAAACTGTTGCGCATTATTATACTACGGTGGGGATGTAAATTGTTGTGTGTTATTATATTGTTGTGTAGGTGGACCTGTCATTGGTTCAGCCTACATCCTATAAGCATTTGTGGTCCTTTCCTTCATCATTTCAAAGGTTCTACAACCCTTGTCCTCATGTCCTACAGAATTGTAGAAATTGCAGAATGTACTCTTAGGCATTGTTCGGTAATTTTCATCATGGGACAATGATAGGGATCATGCCCATGTGTTCTACATATTTCACACCATGGTCCTCCTATGGGTAATGTATTTGGCAATCCTTCTCCCAAGTATTGCACAAAAGTTGAGCACTCATTCTTATGGTCTTCTTATGTTATGCATAAGGTACACCATAATACTTCCCTCTTTTCCTTGCCTTTGTTTTGATTCAATTGAAAGGTTAGATTCTTGAGATCTTCTCTCATCTCTTCTACAACTGGATCTGTATGTTTATATTGATTTTCTTCCAATTGCAAGGTTTCTTGTAGAGCATCAACCTGATTCTGGAACTTTTGTTGCCTCAATGGATATTTAAGATGTGGAAACAATGAATTAATGAATAGGTGCCTATGTTGCATATCTATGATGGGGTATTTCAACTTACCTTTCAATCGCTTGAACTTCTGGTCGATTTCCCAAACAGAATCTCCTAGATTCCATTTAATTTCTATCATCTCATTCATGCATTGATCCTTTGAACTTGGTCGTTGGAATTCATTGATTATTTCCTTATTTACATATGCGACAGTTGTAGGTGTTCCTTGTGGATTGTTTATTGCAAGGTCTGTATACCAATCCAATGTGCGGTCTCTAAATGTGATTGCAAGCTGCGCTACTTTTGTATCTTCATCCATGATTTGTTTAGCTGCCCAAATATTTTGAAAAAATAAATAAATTCTTCTATGCATCCTCTGATCCTTCTCCATGAAACTTTGGTATCAAAATAGTTGGATCATGTCCTACCATTGTAAAATTTGTTGTACTTCCTCCACGCGGTGTAGATAACTGACTACTTCCAGTTGAATTTTTACTTCCACTTGAATTTCCACTTGATAGTCGTCCTACTAAAATCCTTCTGCTACTTATTGGTGGTTTTCTAAATGATTATTTCTCTTCAGATGTCTTAGTCACACATGGGGTTGTGGGTTCCACATTAATTCTAATATGGAATGGAGAGCCTTCTTCTGTGTTAGACCCTTGACCTATGGTTTTTCTATCATATGTGGTGCACATGATTTCCTCAATCTGCCTCATAGAAAAAGTATCCTCTACCTCCTCTTCATCACTTTCCAATCCCTCTCGCTCGGCTACTGTCCTCTTTTTCCTATTGATCTTATACTGGTAGGGTCTTCTGCTACGTGTCGTTCCTGCTCTGTCCATTATTTCCTTTATCGGATCTTCATCCATCATAATGGAGTCCATTGATTTCTTCTTCTGACCTCTATTCAGCTCCTTCTCCATATCTCATATCATCCTTAGGCTTCCCCCAGTCTCCCCATGCGCGTAGAGTTATTTAGTTGTCTGAATCCATTGTCATCACTCCTTTATCATGCAGTAAAATCTTGATCGAAGTGTAGAGTGATCTAATATATATTCCTCTGGGTCCCTTCAAAAAATCCTTCTCTGGAACAATGCATGATGTTGCAGTATCGACCACAAAATCAATAATAAATCATGAAATAATGTTGTCTATCCAGAAATCCACTACGCACGTGAATTTATTATTGACTTTCTCTAGCTGTGCAATATTCTCAGTGGTCCATTCTACTGGTCTTATCCGATTAGTTAGGTGATTTTCCTTCAGTCTCAGTATCCACTCCTGCAGCAGTTCTGGAAAATAAGAGAAAAATGCCTCATGAAGATTAGTAAATGCATACCTTTCCAAATACTGGTGTGGAGTATACTTAGGGTTTCTATTGTCCTTCCGCATGAACTCGATCTTTTTTGTTGTCAACCATCATTCGATCTCATGCTTAGTAGGGTTCCATGGTCTGAAAATCCCCTTATACTACTTCATTCTCTTCATTGTCCTTCTCAAGAAGTCCCCTCCAATATGTTCTTCTGGGTTCCAGCCGACAACATAACCATTTTTTGGATGTTAGGGTTGAACCAGGTTCTACTTTAGGTTTCAAACAAAACGTTACAAACCATCGGCCCTTCTAGAGTCTAGAAGGAAAAATTGTGCATGGAGTGGACAATGCAGTCTCATCCAATATGGCTTATGGGTGACTGAAGGACTGATCCAGATGGATATCGGTGGCCACACACCTATTCCAACTGGCTCATCTTGGCAGTTTTTCAGTTTGGAAGTTATTTCTTAGTTTTTAGGTCCTGGACTTGCAGGGTCATTTTGAGGCCCTAAACAACATTTTTAGGTCTCGCCACAGTCAAACTATAGACAAAGTTAGAGTTTAATAGAATAATGTGTATTCCTCGGATAGACCTTTCCAACGGGCTATTGTGCACCTAAAATGGAGATCGTATGCAAAAGATACGACCACAATAAGTTGATGTACTAACTTACCCCAATGGGGCCTACATGACTTTTGGCACTTCATCTCCTAGGGTTAGGTTTTTGGAGGTATAGAGTTTTGGAATTCATTTTTATGGTAAAAATTATTTGAGAGTCTCATTGTACTCATATTCTTTCGAATGAGCGTGGGGGTGAATCAGTGTAGGGCTCTTTTTAAACTTCCCTTCACAAAAAATCCTTAGTTAGCAATCACCATTTACTCATCACTTATTAGTGTCATTTATAACCATTCGTATGTGAACATATATCAACAATAGATAAAAGCAACATATATCACCAACAAACCATCACTGCAAAGAACACAAGATGTATGTACAATTTTGTTTTTATTATGGACTGTAATCCTTGGGTTTATCAACAACAACTTAATAGAGTTACAACTCCACAAGAGCGCCAGCTCTACAATGCAAGACTCAACTTACACAACTCAGCACCAACTGAGAAGAGGATTCAATCCTTGACATATACTAATTTGTCAACAGGTATGCAAGATGTTAGTAGTGCAGCATGTGTATGTACGCGCTCTACCAATAGTGCAACCCGTGTATGTATGCATCCTATATGTACTGCAGCCTACGTATGCCTTATGAACAACTAGGGATTTCTCTTATTGAAAAAATCAGATCCTCTGCAACCTTCAGTCACATCCACTTTTGTCTTTCATTGTCCAATATGTACCATAACCAATCACAACACATTTATTCTCTCCAACAACTTACTCATGCTCCTCAACCATACAATATTAATGTTACTCAATCATGTATAAGTAACCAGTATACTATGGAAACCATATCAGTACTTAAACATAAGAGTGTTGCTCACTCTATCAATCAACCAACATAAACCATATAAGAACATCCATACCAAGAATTCCTTAAGCATTCACCATACAATAAGAAAAAGTATCCAT
>ML799366.1:365254-386629 GCA_009831015.1 Picea engelmannii | reverse complement strand
AAAAAAAAAAAAAAAAACCATATATATATATGATAAAAAAATAAAGAATATATATATATATATATGGAAAAATAAAATAATATATTTTTTCCTATTATAAAGAAAAATAAAAGAATAAAAACAAAATATTATTACCATCCAATGCGTACATCAATATCCACCATTTACAACCGTGCAACCACAAGTTATTCTATACAACATTTTTTGTACGATTTTAAGTGCAGTAACTCTATTATTCATTATACCAATCCATACAATTGCCATAGAAGTAAAAGAGAAACTCAAGACTCTAAAAGGTCGTATCAAGAAGTGGGCTCGATTACACAAGATTAAAAATCAATCCAGATTGATTGATATTGAACTTAATATTCATCGTCTTATTCATGAAGACCTCACAGCTGGATATCTAACCGACAGGGCACTCCTTGGAAACTGAAAGAAATAATCTCCTACTAGTGGAGGAAGCCTGGTGGCGCCTTCAAAGCAGAGAAACCTGGATTAAAGAGGGTGATTTAAATACAAATTTTTTCCACCGCTTCACCATAGCTAGACAAAATAAAAAGCATCTTTGGGAATTACAGGATGATTTGGGCACTACTCACAGAGGACAGGATGCTCTCAAGACCGCGGCTACTGAACATTACAAGACCTTCTATGTGGCTAATCCTCATACTCAACTACAGGAATCAGTATCTGTATCCAGACTCTTCCCCTCCTTTATCACAGTGGCAGACTCAACAACTCTTGACAGCCATTGCACTATCTAGGAGGTACTTGGAGCCCTTAATTCTTTCAAGAAAGATAGAAGTCCAGGCCCTGATGGCTGGACAGTAGAATTTTTCTTACATTTCTTCGACTTGGTTGGTGTCGATATGCTCGATATTGTGGACAAGTCCAGGTTAAGAGGCAAAATAATTGGTGCCATGAACTCCACTTCCATAACTCTCATTCCAAAAGAAAATCATCCTTCCTCCTTTGGGGATTACCGCCCTATCACATTGTGTAATCTTTGCTATAAGATGATCACCAAAATAATCGCGAACAGGATCAAGCCCCTACTCTCTAGACCACTTTCGAGTGAGCAACTCAGTTTCTTAAAAGGAAGATAGATTTTAGATGCCATTGGTACAGCCCAGGAGTGCCTATGCAGCATCAAGGCAAAAGATTCTAAAGCTCCCATTTTTAAACTAGACCTGAAAAAAAGCTTTTGACTATATTGATTGGGATTTCCTCAGATTAATCCTGGCATAATTTGGCTTCATCCTATCTAAAATCAATTGGATCATGAGTGGAGTGACAACTACAAGCTTCTCTATAATGTTCAATGGTGAAACCTCTCCTTTTTTCCGCAGTGGCAGAGGATTGAGGCAGGGTTCCCTCTCTCTCCTCTTATTTTTATCCTAACCATGGAAGGCATGTCATTGCTTCTCAAAAACAATCAATCTGAAGGGAAAATCTATGGTGTTAAAGTATCCACAGTTGTCTGGATTTTGCATCTATTGTTTGCAGATGATGTTCTTATAATGACTAATGATTCCATACAGGAATGGACGAAGATTGATCACATCCTGAAACTTTTCTGCAAAGCCTCGAGCCTCATGATTAACTGGAATAAATCGACTTTCCACTTCTCAAATCTCCATGACCACTCACTTTCTCTTTTAAAAAATCTGTCTCCTCATAGATTCATACATCTCTCTGAAGGATTCAAGTATTTGGGATATTTTTTAAAAGAAAATCTCCTCAAGCCCTCAGACTGGAACTGGCTCATTGTCAAAGTTGAGAAAAGAATCAGACACAAGTGTAACCAATGGATTACCCTAGGAGGCTGCCTCACTCTTATCAAAGAGGTATTGGAAAGACAACCTATCTTCTGAATGGCGCTAGCTGCAATTCCCAACTCGGTGCTAAACAAGCTAAGGAAGTTGTCCTTTAACTTTCTCTGGTAGGGATGGTCGGATCAAAGTAGACAACACCTGTGCAACTGGGAATTACTAGCTAAGACAAAAAAGAAAGGGGGTTGGGGAATCAAAATTCCTCTTCACTCTGCACTAGCACTTGCAACTAGCACACTTTGGTGGGTTGTCACTCATACAAGGGTCTGGCACACAGTAATCAAAGACAAATATTTACCCTATACCTCAGTGGACACCTGGCTCAAAACCGCAGTCCCTTTTACAGGTTCGGCCTCCTCTCTCCTGAAAAATATTACTAAAGATTTCAGTTGGATTACAAATTCAATTTGTTGAGTCCCAAGATCGGGGCTTTCCATCATCATAGGCTCGAATCGCATCGCCAGTATGGAAAATATTTCTCTCCTTTCACCTCAACCGATCTCTGCCTTAAATGCAAAAAACATATGTTTCCTTTTTCAAGCAGTTGCACCATGCAGACCTGGTCCCCTATTAAATACTTGGAAATCAAGTTTGGAACTTGATCTCCCTCCATCTCTAGCGCCTGAGTGGACCATTTACTGTCAGAATCTAGTGGCTACGGGCTTCCAATTGCTTTCAACCACTGACAGACTGACTTGGATGGAGGGCGATCGCTCGTGCACTCTAACTGCCAATAATATTTACACCGAACTCTCTGATCAGTCTTGGCCCCTCTTTATCGACAGTTGGAGGTGCAATAATTGGTCTTGGAATCTTGCTCTCAAACTCAAATTGTTCATCTGGCTCTCTCTTGAAAACAATATTAATACATGGGACGTGCTCTTAAAGAAGGGATGGTTCGTCCCCAATATCTATCACCTCTGTCAACAAGACGCGGAATCTGTCCAACACATCTTTATAAATTATGCCTTTACCCACAAAGTTTGGTCCATTATTGTTGCAGTGCTCAATTTACCACTTACTTGGGATGGACCCAACCTAGCATCTTTCTTCGATAGATGGTCTACTCTCACTCATCCCTCCCTCAACCTCCCACCAATGATTTGTTGGTTTATTTGGATCGATAGAAATAGTTATATATTTGCCAACCAATCCCCCTTTGCCTTCTCAGTGGTCTACAAATCCCTTGGTATGCACAACCACTAGTCATCCATCTTCCCTAGTACAGATACCATTAAGACTAAACACCAAGCTAGCTTTCCGGTGGATTCCCCCATAGCCTGGTTTGATGGATCCTCACAATCAAACAAATTACAGAGTGGTGCAGGAGGTGTAATACACATCACACAAAACACCATTGAAAATGGACATTCAATTGCAAGCAAGGAATGAACACCAGAGCATAGTTATTGGGTATTTGGGCCTCTCTCCTCCTTACTTCCAGATTTCATTTAGCCACACTATCCCTGTTTGGGGATTCTCGTATCATTATAGATTGGATGAATTCTAAGGGTAAGCTACAGGTCTATAGCCTCCAAGGCTGGATGGACAGGATCAGAAATCTCCAAACTACCTTCACCAAACTCTCAACCATCCACATCTACACGGAAAACAACAAAGAAGTTGATCTTCTCTCCAAGGTGGCTCTTAAAAACAAATTTGGCTCCATCTCATTCAACATATCGATGGACGGGCATGAGGGCCATTGTTGGGCCCGTGATATGATTGATTTAATGATGTTAATTGGATCCTTTTTGGTCAAATATGTACATGTGTTTTCCTATTTTGAAGAGTTTTGAAGAGATTTTGTGTCAAATTGCTATGATTCATACCAGGTATGCATGATTCATGTTTTATGGTGGTTTTGAGTGTAATTCAGTATGTTTTTATGATTCCAGGAAACTAATTTGCGTTTTGTGTGTCACAAAGCAAAATCGTAGCTCGTTTTTGCATCTGGCACTCCATCCGATACTCCATCTGGCACTCAGTCTGGTACTCCATCCGACACTCAGTCCGGTACTCCATCCGACACTCCGTCTGGCACTCCATCCTACACTAAAACCATGGGAGATTTTTCGGTTATCATATCGACAGCCAACGATGGGAAAATCAGAGACATGGGTTTTTCTCGTTCTCGTGGCCTCCAGCTACTGAGATTTTGACAACTAGATTTGGGTTGTTATGTTGGATGATTATTGGCTCTCCTTGTTTCTAGAAGCCACCAGCAGTTAGGATGCATTGAATGTGATTTGTTGTTTTTAGAGGAGGTTGACCCTTCCAGTGGTCGACCCCTCAACTTGTAAACTTATAAATACCACCTCAGTGGTCAAACAATTGTTAAGGAGAGTGTTAGAGAGAAAAAGATAGTTCAACATTGTTTTTCTATTTTAATTTTGCTAAAACTGTGTAAAGATTGTGTTTTTGGTTTTAATGTTGAATTCGTGTTGTTGAGCTCGTGGTTCGCCTTTGAAGAGTAGCCACAACTTTCTGTGGGGGGGCACCAACAGTCTGGGTGAATATCCAATTAGTTTGCTTGAATAGTGTAGTTGTCATTTTATTTATTTCCTATACATGAGTTTTCATTATGCTTCTTTACTATATAAATTGGTGTTTATAATTTAATTAGTTTAGTTCAGTTTTGCAGGTTATTATGGAGGCTATTGTTAATATGCAATGATCTGTTAATGATAGGAGATAAGCTTGCAAGCTTAGATACTAACCCTGTGTATAAGTAGATGATAGCTAGGTTTTCTTTATGCTAAAATAGAATGTAAAAACAGAGTTTTTAGTTTATGATTTCCTTGACAAGGTTTCGGTGGATGGATAGTTATTAGTTT
The DNA here is from genome assembly GCA_009831015.1 of Picea engelmannii. Lineage (NCBI taxonomy): Eukaryota > Viridiplantae > Streptophyta > Pinopsida > Pinales > Pinaceae > Picea > Picea engelmannii. The sequence continues at coordinate 381,957 of ML799366.1, read as the reverse complement.
TTAGCTTTCAATTATAGTTTGTCTATCTAGCTGCTACTTAGTTTTTCTTATTTAAATTGTCATTTAGTTTTCTCATTTAATCTCTTGTCATATGCTAAAATAGTATTTGATTTTTGTTTTATGAGTATTTCCTCTTTTGCAATTTGAATTGTTAAAATAGGACTAGTTTAGTTTACCTTATGCAATTTCCTTTTTAGATCTAAGTTGCAATTTCAATTCAAAGTTGATTATTGAGTTTAGTTTCCAGTTATTAATCTAAGTAGTATGAATTTTCTTAATTAGCATAGAATGCAATTGAATTTACTAGAATAGTGTTTTTATATTGTTGATGATTAATGCATGATTAAAAATCAGATGGATATGCAGGGTAGTTAATGTTTCTTCTAAAATGGATAAGTTTTCATTGGATTGTCTAATTCATACTTTCCACTTTGCTATCGAAGTCAATATTGATTTTATCCCTCTTGAGTTATCGTTCATTGTTAAATACCATCGTGATATTATAAGATATCAGAGACATTCACATAACCATCAACACTACATTTGAGTTTTCTTGCTTTTATAGATTAAAGGATAGTTTCTTTGTTTTTGTAGATTAGAATCTAGATAGTTTTATTGCTTTGGTAGATTAAAGAATAGTTTATTTTCGTAGATTAAAGAATAGTTGTTGATTTGATGCTTTGAATTTAGTAAATTAATATTTCCTTTCATAAATTAGAAGTAATTAGGAAGTTTTATTTTAGAATAGAGTTCACTTGCTTATTAGTTTGATTAGTTGCTTATAGAGTAATCTTGATTAGTTTACTTGATGTAGAAGTTATCATAGGTTAGTTAGTTGTTTTCTTGCTTGTTTACTTGCCTTGATAGGGTAGTTGCTTGCTTTTGTATTTTGCTTTGACAGGGTAGTTGCTTGCTCATTTACTTGCTTTAATAGGATAATTGCTTATTGAGTTTGAGTAGGTTAATTAGAGTAGTTTGTTGTTGTTATTGTTTATTAGGTAGATAGTTTGCTTTTGCTTATTGTCATGATTAAGTTGATTTGCTTTAAGTAGGGTTTTCATTTGCTTTCTTAGAACAATCCATCAATCCTTTGTTCAAAAGTTACTTAGGGTAAATATTTTAAGTTTCTTGATAGGGTTTGATTATTAGCCTTTGCTTGATTAGATTAGTTCTCATATAGCCACTTCCTTAGTTAGACTATACTACCTCCAACCTTTATGCCTTAGCATATATATTGCTACAACTCTAAGTTTACTTACCTTGGGTTGACAATTTAATTGAGGGTTTTTAGTGTCTTTTTAGTGCATATAGAACACCCATCAGCCATACACAGGTATTAAACCTCTTTTAGTATCGTGACATCCTATACAGATCAGTGATCCGATAAGACGAATTCACCAAAGGGTCTTTCACAAATCAGTATCCCCTCTCTATATTTCTGATCTCCAGTTTTATACTATTTTTTGTAACTCTAGGCAATAGATCCAGCCTGTAAACCACGGATTAGTTATGGTTTATTCACAATCACACATTCCTCTCGGGATACTTGATATCCTTGCTTTGTAATCTCAGAGTTGAGAACAAAATTATATAACTAATATAATGGTGCAATTTTTGTGGAAAAAAAATTGCCATCTAACAAAAAGTCATGACCTTTGTTTAAAAAAAACAGAAAGGAAAAAAAATAATTAACTTCTACGTTATATCAATTTTAAGAAGTGAAAAATATATGGTGAAAAATATAAAAGGAGAATATATAATTAAAAAGTAAAAAATTTTAATTAAAAAAAAGGTTGTTTTAAAAGTTCACAAATTTCGTGAGTTAAGGAAGGAGTATAACTAAAAGAGTTCTTTTGGAAAGTATGAATGTAATATTAAATTATTTTTCATTAATTACCAAGGGAAAAAAAAGAAGAGATTAAGTGAATATAAAAGTACTTTTGGTAAAGTATAAGAAAATATTCAAAGTTTTTAAACTCTATATATAAAAAGAAGAATTATCAAGGATTATTTTCTTAAAAGAGTATAAAGGAATATATCTATTAAGTGAATAATCTTAAGTCTTATTATTATTAAAGGGATATTATAATTATTATAAGGTCAATTCAAATTAAAAAATGGATTTTAAGGAAGGAATATTTTCTAGTAAAAATCATCTAACTAGATCCATCGGATTATTGATATTTAGAGGAAATATTCAAGAAAAAGAAATTAGCATCCACATTTGTCCAGATAAGAAGAAAAATCACATTAGTATCGATTTCGTGAATCAATTAATAATTCCAAAGACAAATGTCATCGAAACAAAAGACCTTTTTGGCAATAAATATGGCATCAAGGACTTATCGTTGACACTCGAAGATTATAAACTCGTATCGAATTTTGAGGTTACAACTATATATGAAAAAGAGGTTGATATAATCATTGGTTCAACTTGGTTAGAGATGTTGGGTAGCTTAATATTAGACTTTGAGAAAACGTTTTTAATGTTTTCTTACAAGAAGAAAAAAATTACATTACATGGCGTCTCAGTGAAGTCAGATTCAATATCTACATCAAAATATCTTGATCAGATCTCCAAAATGCTACTTTCGGATAAACAACAGTCAATACTTGAGATCCAAAAAGAGTGTGATAAAATTATCAAAGATAAAGACACATAAATTTGTCATCTAAAGAACCATAATCAAAGTTTGGTTACACAAATCAAGAAGTTGAAGAACGAGAAGAAATCACAAAAGGAAAGGTTAGAACAATTTTACAGTAAAGAAGCAATGACCAGTGAAGAAACACTACTTGAACCTACTGAAATCAAGAAGCTTCCAATTAAAAAAATCCAGACCTCAGAGAAGGGAATAAACATCGATCTAGTTGAATTACCAATAGTATCAAGAGTTGAAGAGAGATCCAACAAACAAGATTCAAAAGAGATTTGGGTTCCTTATCATCATCTAAATCACAAGAGTCATTATGACCAACAACAAAGTCAAGGGGAATATGAACAATGTTCTTTTTACCGACAACTAAACTACAACATTGTAAAGGAACAAAGACAAAATCGATAACTTGTATGGAAGCATGAAATGAGAAGCCCTGTCAGAACAATCGATAATCAAATAGTTCCAATGAAGGTAGATTTTGGATGGGTCACTCCCCAAAAGATGAAACACATCAATTTAGGAATTCGAAGGTTATATCATCTCGTTTCGTCGAGAGTCGCAACTACAAGCACAAAACATTTGAGAAGACATTGAGTGCCAGAACAAAAGTTAAAATGGAAACCTTCCAATGATTAAGCTTTGAGGACAAATCATTTTTAAGGGGAAGGGAATGTTATGTACATAAATATACATATAAAGTAGATATTAATATCATAATAATTAAATGATAATTAATAAATAATAATTATTAATAATGAAAGGACATGTCTCAAAGGACATGACTATTGGTTAAGGGCACCCCTGCGTGGGTATATAAGTGAGTCATAATTCTCATTTTACTCATCTCATATTACTATTCATTCGTGTGTGTGTGTGTGTGTGTGGATTTGATTACTATATTTCAGATATTTTGGATTATTTGTTCGTCTCAGTCATAATAAGTTGGCTCTTGATGAAACCTCCTATCCATCAACTAATACCTTGAGTGTTCATGTTAACTTGTGGGTCCCCTTTTCTTACTCAGAATATTTTCACTACTTTCTTGGGGATCCCTGGGCGAAGCATCTTGAAGGTTTCAAAATTGGCTTTTAAATCTTTCCAACTACTTTTACCCTTAGGGCATTCAGCCCCTTCTTCCCATGAGGTAAGGTACAACCCTTCCTAGTGTAGCCAATCTTGACGCCCAAAAGATGGGGAGATAGAAGGAATAAAGATGGAAAGTGGTAAGCATGGAGGGAACAGACAATGACTCTTCAAAGATCCACCCAATAGAAACCCATCCTAAAGGGAAATCAACTTACTAGGGCAAGGTGTCACCCTCCCAGATTTAAATGAGGAAAAGAGCATAATTTCCAAGAAAACATCATCAAGTGAAGAAGGATTCAATACAACATGTTCATGTGCTTCAAAAATCAGAGTGATACATACCATGATACTCAGACTCATTACCTCATGGAGAAAGACCCACTACCACTTTAGGACCAAGCTAGTGTGATGGACGTTGCTGCTAGTGATATGTGGACTGTATTGAAGAAAAGAGGGGCCCTCTGAGGCCATGCTTATGTCATCTGACTCTCGATACTCCATGTCTAGAACCTGTATGCATCAAGATATGATCTCCTTATTTATCCCTAGGCTAGGCGATAACATCTGGCTCCAACTCGGGGACATGTTCTCATTGTAGAGTGCATGAGAACCTCAGCATCTCTAGTATGACTTGTGCTTGCTAAATCTCAACAAAAGATATTAGTAACATCTAGGGTGGTGATATCACCCCTTGTCCATATAAAATAAAACAACTTCTAATCATGAGCATACATATATACAAATGAATCAAATCAAATATGAAAATGCAAATACAACTATACTATAAAGATATGCAATGGTATGTACAATGGATGAAAATGTCTACCTACTTATACTTACATGTTGGTTGAATTATATGTGTATTCATATAACTAATGAAACCATCCTAGCAATGCCTCATAATACATGCCTCTTTGCTTCATCATAAACCAAAACAATGACAAGTTAAGCACAAAAATAACATGAGTTAGAGCATGCATTATATCATAGGAAATCGTAAGGTCTAGCTCATGGAGGTGGGAGGGAGGGACAAAATTATGCCAAGTCACACTTCTAGAGAAATTCTCAATCCATCTCATAATAGAATCGTGAAAGGTCGAAGACTCAAGAGGATGGCTCAAAGATTTTGAAGGTTACTACCTTCGACGTCATCAATCCCCAAATTTTGAGAAAGGACTAACAAGAATCTAGAGGACAATTGACAATTTCTTAAGGGAAAGATGAAAGACTGATATAATAAACTTCTTCTTAAGGTATTCAACCTACCCTTGAATTCTAAAAGAAGGCTCTACCCTAGAGAAAACTTGGGACAAGGGACATGTTTCCCAACTGCATCCTTAGTGACATAACGAGGTAAAGTAATCGAAGGGAGATGGACATTGTCACTAGTATCTTGATTTAGGCAAGCAGCATCCTCACCCTTATCAATATCTAATCACAATGATCATTGATAATATTCTTCATAGAATAAATCCAAATGCTCAAAGGAAAGCTCATCAAAATCCTCAAGGTATGACCAGAAATCATCATGAAAACATAGCACTAGGTCATCCTAGGGCGTTTGGAAGATGTTTGTAACTATATCATCTCCTCATTTCCAAATGTCAGAATTATTAGTAACCTGATATGATAGTTGTAAAGGAAACATTTGGAAATGATCCTCGATGTCATAAATGTGATACCCATCATAACCAATCACATCCCATTTATGTTTCCCAACATGTATGAACTCATCAATATTATTAACCATGTTGTCTCCTTTATCATAACATGATGGGACTAAAGCATCCAAGGGATCCTCTAACACTTCTTCACTTTCCAAATCACAAAATAAAGCATCATCAAAATATTGGAAAGGGAAACAACTTACTGTATTCACTTCTTTTGTACAGAAGCGTCAAAGGATTGGATGACTTAATCAAATGGAAGAGCAAGCATCATTACCTTGTCCTCATGACTTGCCTCTACATATTCATATTCATCACAATTCATAGGGTCTAGCTCGTCCAAGGATTCCCGTACTTCTTCACCTTCTTAAACATAGAATAGGGTATCCTGAAAAGGAAAATGACTAACCTCATTCTCTTCTTCTTGTGTAGGAATAATAGGATCTTGGATGGCTTCATTAGAGGGAGGAGCACACATTAATACTTCATCATCATGTTTGATATCGTCAGGCTCTCACTCTTAAACCAAATCCTCATTATCCTCGGTAGAAGCAGCTCTTCCTTATGGTATTGGTAACCTTCATTAGGATCCTTCTCCTCAACCTTTTGTTGGTCGATGACTTGTTACCCTCTTTCCTATAATTTACTAACGAATATCTCAAGGGAAGCTAATCTCTTCCAACTAAGAGCATCTTGGGTATCTTTGGGGTCATCAACCTTGATTTTGGGAGTAGAGAGATGTTATTCCTTGGGAGAAGAGATATTTGCCTCAATTTCTATAGACATATGACAAGCTTGTTGTATCATTCTCGAATCCTTTTGATCGAGGAGGAATCCTAGTTGTGTTAAAGTTGCATTGGTATAGAGATAAATGAGATACTTGTATTTAGGACGATGACTTCTACGAAATTTTTGTAACAAATTATCGAACCTGGTATGGAACTCCTTTACAATCTCGTTCTTAGTTTGTTTCAAGTATTCAATTATTTTTATCAACATGTGGATATATTCTATTTTAATATTCCATTTATCGAGAAAGGTTTCTTCTAATTGGTCCATATATGTGATGTTGGCATCAGGCAGACTATCATACCATTTCTTGGCATCGCCATGAAGAGTGGTAGAGAAAATTTGTATCGCTAAAACTTCAGCATCATCATTGATAGGATGTAGCTTAAAGAAAGACCAAAAATATACATATGATCTTCGGCTCTAACCCAATCATTACCAATGAATCTAGGGAGCCATTTTTCATACCTCGGAGGCATTTGTCAAGGGTAACCCGGAATTTCACTCATATCCAAGGGTTTAAAATTACTTGTGTCCCATTGAGAAGCCATGGTTGGATTTATCATTAGTGGAGTCACCAGATAATCCTTCTAGGGATTATCAAAGGGAAAATAGGGAACCACCCTCAGTGGAGTTCCCAGGTAAGCTTTGAAAAGTGAAATGATTTGAGAAAAAGGTTTACCAAAAATTTGTCGTTCAGAGAAAATTTACTTGATGTTCCTTGACAACGGCGCCAAAAATGTTATCAAACAATATGTACTTTCCCAAATCCTTAAGGCAAGTAGGTAGAGATTGGAATAACACAAAGGTAACCCAGAAAGAAAGCCCAAAAATTATACATATGATCTCCGGCTCTAACCCCATCATTACCAGTGAATATAGGGAGTTATTTTTCATACCTCGGAGGCATTTTTCGCGGGTCACCCGGAATTCCACTCGTATCCAAGGGTTTAAAATTACTTGGGTCCCATTGGGAAGCCATGGTTGGCTTTATAATTGGTGGAATCTCCAGATAATCCTTCTAGGGATTATCAAAGGGAAAAGAGTGAATCACCCTCAGTGTAGTCACCATGTAAGCATTGAAAAGCGAAAGGATTTGAGAAAAAGGTTTACCAAAAAATTGTCGTTCAAAAAGGACTCCAAAAAGATACATCATTCTACCTCATGCATCTTCTATTTATACTATAAAAATGGGTAAAAAACCTTACATTATGACTCAAAAATCTAACCCTAAGTGGACTCCACTTGTCCACTTTATTACCACCTTCCACATGATTGGTCTTCGATCCAACCATTCCTTTCATTGATCTTCCTTCTTTTCTGGCGCACTTCTTCCTTTTCCCTTTGTCACACTGGTCTTCTTTATTTTTTGGCATGCACTCCTTTCCTTGGTCCATTCTACCTCTCTTACTACACTTTAATCCCAAAATTTCCTTCTCTAGCAAGCCCCCAACACTAACATGTTCTGCTTGTTCTTATAAGGGCTCCAACTGAGCCTATCTGATCTGTCGTTCCTCCTAGATTATATTTTCTTATGCTTCCTGGTTTTTCATTTCCTACATGGACCTCAGCCTCAGGGGTATGGCCACTGTCTTATGCCTTTGTTTTAGATCATGAATTGTTGTATTCAACTTCTCTTCTTTTTTCTCCAACTTTTGGATCATTTCATCCTCTGCTAGGCTTGTCCAAAGTTGTGCGATCCTCTCATAAATTTTTGTTATTTCCTTGACTTCCAACGCAATATGATCTGGTTTTTTTGTGGCTTGCTATTCCCATTCATATCTGACCTCTAGCGGGGTAGTTGGTATCATTTTTTCCACCAATTCTCTTATCTCCTTCTTGTACCCGTCCATCATTTGTGTTATTTTCTGTAGATTTTCTTCTGCGTTGATTTCTCCTACTAGTGTGCTCTCCAGAATTGTTTCGAATACTTCTTCAAATCTTTGCTCCAATCTCTTTGCGTGTCATTTTTCTTCCTCATGTTCTATCTGTAATTTTTTCATAATTGTCTCTAGTACCTCCTTGGATGTCTTGGTTGTCTCCATGTTTTTTGCATCATGTTATCGCACAATTTGTATTTTAGGTCGCATGCTAAAAGATAGAGGAAAAATTGGCGTAACAGGAACCTTCCCCACCCAATGTCACCTCGATGGGGAGGTTCTTTCTATTTAGGGAGTTTAGCCTAGGGGAGACATCCCCGACAACCTGGGGTTTGAAGAGGCAAAGGATACAAGGTTAAGTCTTAAGAATTCCCTCCTCGCAGGTTACCACCAGTATCAGATAGTTCGTCTAATCAGCCAATAAAAGAAGTGTAGGCCCTGTTGAAAACACCTGCCCGGAACAAGACAATGACAATACAATATATATATTTGTAGGCTATATATTAGTACTTCTTTAACTATCTGATTTCATTTAATAAGCAATGCAATAGATACAAGATGAAAGTCAACATTTTGTTAATTAGCCTAAGAAATATCATCAATTCATCAATATCTATCCAAATGACCAAGCCAGTAGTATATTCAATCAATGATTTGTTCAATAAGTGCTTGACGTCATCATTCAATTTCTTATAAGAGTCAAAAGCTTACTGCATCAACTATGATGTCAGCCTAGGTTAGCAATGTTAGGGTTAGCTATTTAGGGTTTCAAAAATTAAAGTTTAAAAGGTGGTTTTGTACACTAGAGGCTCAACATTGGAGATATAACCAGTGCCTTAGGGTATATGGAGTCAAAAGCAAGGGAAAAAGGTCTCGAGAGGACAAAAAACCTTAGAGACTAGAAGGTAGGGTTCTATGGTGCTACAAAGGCAGGGCCCTAGAATCAAAACCCTAGGGGAAAGAGGCTCACTCTAGTGTTGCTTAAGAAAGGCCTCGTGCTCTTTCCTCCTCTAAATAATCTTGGCAAAATGGCTAGCTCAAAGTATAATTTTAAGGGAGAAAGTGTTGCAATGGAAAGGCCTTCAAACCCTAGAAGGTGAAACCCTAGGTGTAGTCAATCTAGGCCTAGGACGTCTCCTCTTTTCAACCTATAACTTCAACGCTAGCTAAGAAAAAAGGAAGACAAGTGTAGCAACGACTAGGCTATATCTTCTTTCTTCAATGGCTAAAACTATTTTTCAACAAGGGGACATGTAGCAATAACCTACTTGTGTGCTTGCTACCTAGGGTTTTAAAATCAGCAAATTTATAAGTAAATGCAAGAATACTAACCTACAACCATTCAATCAAGAATTTTTGCAGGAAAAACACTTACATATCATGAAGAAAAGCATGTGAAAACCCTAGTTGTAAACCTTCCTTGAGAAAAATGCCATAAATGCCAAGAGAAATCCCCCTTCAAAAGTTGTGCCTCACTTTAAAACACCAAAACTACCCTAGTAGGGTGCAAGAATTAAGATCTCACAATACAGTGAGTTGTGTTATGTCCAAATGAAGGAAAAACATCCTCAATATATATCAATCCATGACCTTTAATTTACAAAATAGGTCATTAAAACAGCCGACAAGGCTGACTAAAAAATTTACACTGTTTTTACATTAACTGCTAAGTAAAAGACACAAAATGAGCAAAAGGTGGGACGTCAAGCCCTTCTGAGGGAGACGTTGGCCCTTTTTGGGCTAGTCCAGCATCCAAAAGTCGGGCGTTATCCCTTTTAGGGCTCCTCCAAGCTGCCACACGTGTCAGTAACCTCATCAAACTGCCACATGCTCAAGAAAACATCCAGATCTCCTGGGTGATGTCCTATCCATCAAGAGGAAAATGTTCCATCTGAAGTGGGTCATCCCCCTAGGCTAGGCTCAGCCAAATTGTCCTGGGTGGAACATCCTTCTTTTCTTCATGTGAAAAGGCTCATCACATCACTGTAATGTCTCTACCATCTCAACAACCATCTGATGGGCTCTTCAACCCCATGGAGGTTTGATCTGATCATCTCCTCATGTGTATCGGTCCACTGGTACCTATCCATCGGGCATGGTCCTGCACATCAAAAACTTCGCCCTCCATGGGCTCATTAGTCCTCAGGATCATAGAAATGTCAATCATATTTCATCATTAATTTTATCAAATACATGCATAAGACCTCTAGCATATCCTCTAATAGCTCAAAGATATTACACTGGTCTACTATACAAAGCTGAAGAAAAAGACAAGGTAACCTATTGGGCCAGCACCCATAAGAAGAGGAAAGTTTCCAAAAGACATCATTCAATCCATGTAATATGAGGTGGTATGATCTAAGGATGTCCAAACACAGTGAATACCAAGGGTAGGCATTATCCGTGGGTGCCTTTGTAGGAGGCGAGTTGTACCTGTCATGGATGCAGTTCTTTCCAAGCCCTTTATTTGCCTTTATTCTTTCTTTATTTATTACCTTTTCTTTTTGCTTCAAATTCTGACTAGAGGACACTGCCTTGGTGTGGTGACCAGAGTTGACAGTGTTACCCACGAGTATTTTCGCAGAAATGATAAGGTTGGCTCATGATGAGACCCCCTTTCCCTTGGCCATGCAACCAAGGGTCATTGCCCTGGCGTGGTGACCAGATAATGGCAATGTCATACTGCTAGATACCTATGAAATAATGGGTTGGCTTGTGATGAGACCTCCCATCCTCTTGGCTAGGCCTTTTTTTTATTACTTTTCTTTGGGTCCCTTTTGTTTCTTATCAAGAGGCCTTTTATTACCTTCTCGGGGATCCCTGGGCGAGGCATCTCTAGGTTTTATTTCCTATGGATTTTATCTTTTACCAGATGCTTTTGCCTCCTAGGCCTTTAGCCCCTTCTTCCCATAGGACAAAGTGTAACCCCTCAAATAGGTCCTCCTAATGCCCAGACTAGGGGAATGGGATGGATGTATGGGAGATAATATGTAAAATGATAATATGGTGGGAGCGGACGATGGCTCTTCAAATCCCCCCTGGTGGCTAACCAAAACCTATGGGTACAAGCTTTCTAGGGCACCCCGTTAATCCCCCCAACAATGGTCAAGTGGGTTAGTGTAAGATCCAAGCAGTTGTCAGAAATGTAAGGAACCTGATGCATATATCTGAAAGTTATAACGATCAAACACGACACATACCATGATACCTGGACCAATTACCTCATGGAGCAAGAGTCTTCTTTGATGCAAGTCCAAGTCGATGGTGATGGATGTTGTTGTTGTTGACATGACAAATTTGAAGAAGAAGAAGAAGGATGGGCCCTCCAGGGCCATGCTCAAGTCAATCCTGTTCTCGATACTCCATGTCTAGGACCTGTGGGCCTCGAGACATGATCTCCTAGTTATCCCTAGAAATCAGGGATAACATCTGGCTCCAACTCGGGGACATGTGCTCACCATAGAGAACATGAGAACCTCAACATCTCTAGCATAAACCTGCAGACCTACTCACACTCGAAAAGGTGCATCAGCAACAAAGGTGGGGTGGTATTTCCACCCCGCAAAATATAACATGTATACATATGAAATAAAGCAATCAAAATGCATATGAGGAAACAAACATGAAATGCAGATGGTATAATACATGGAAAATGCCTACCTACTCATACTTACATGTACAGTCATGTCCCACCACCTTAGTGGGGTTTGAGGAGGTGCTCGTTGATGGGCATTGTGCGCCTTCTTCCCTCCAGTGTAGACAGGTAATAAGAGTCATTAACTGACTTCCTTCTAACCTTAAAAGGGCCAAGCAAAAAATGATTGTTTTCTTTGATATTAGTAGGCTTCCCTTTATTGGTATCCCACATCCAAACCATGTCTCCCTCCTTGTACTCTTTGACTATGAAATTAGTTGTTCCTTGAATAATATTGGAGTATTGTGTAGAGGGAGGTGGGTGGGACTCTGCTATAAAGATTTCCTACTGTGAAATATGGATTCGTACATCATCTTCCACCTTCTTTAGTATTTTCACAGTTTCTGATTCTTGAGCTTTGAGCTCGTCCATGAGTTGTTGGTAGTCTTCTTTCGTGGGCCATTTAATCTAATTCGAATTTTCCTCTTTTGCAAAAGGCGTATCTTCTAGAGAACATTTATGAGGATTCGACCCGGTTTTGTCACGTGCTTTGTCATCTTTGATGGAATCACTTGAATTTTTCTCATAAGTTGTAGTTAGAGGTACATTCTGGATATGACCAATAGTTCCATCTTTCAATGGCCCATATGATCCTTGGAAAAATTTGTCAAATCGCTCTTTGATAAATGGTACCTTGATGACTTCTCTCAAAGGGATGGTTCCAAGCATCTTGGATAATGCCCCTTCAAGGTCAAAATTCAGATTAACCCTTTCAGTATTGGATGTTTTAGGAAAGATTACATCCACGGGTGGGTTTTTTGTTTGGTCAGTGGAAGGTTGGTCCAACTTCTTTCTTCTATACACCTAGAACTCTTGTTTCTTTAGCTTCTCTTTTGATCCCTGGTCTAGTTTGTTTATTACCGCCATCCTGGCTGACCTGGCTGCTTCTTTGATGGCCTCTTGATGCTCTTCAGTGGTGATATTTATTTGAGGGCCTTCTATTAAGTAGTCTATATTGTTTACCTGTTGATGGCCACCACTATTGCAAGGACATTCATGTTCCCAATGTGCTTCACTGCATTGAAAACACCAAGGGTTTTCATCCACAATGATGGTGCTTGGAACTTTTGTGTCTTTGAAAACATCTTTGTTCCACTCAATGAAATTACTTTTTCTCTGTATTGGATAGTCATCTTCGTCTAAATCTTCCGAGGTATCAGAGGCATCATTAGGATAATCACCCCAATCTGTGTCTTCTCCTGTCAAGGGAAAAGTTGGACAATCTTGAAACAAGTATGGATCCATTGAAAAGGGTGTTTGTTCATCCTTCTCAAAATGACCAGTATGTAATAGTGTGGGAATACCCTTAAAAGGAAATCGGTCATCTGAGTCCTGCTTTTTTAGAAAGGAAATTTCTAACACTTCACGAATCCTTTTAACCCTTTGCAGGATACAAGACATATTAATGCTTGGATCAGTTTCTTCAGACTTATCGGCTTCACTCATATCTTGATCTTCCAACATCGGTGTGTCCAAGACAAACAAGGCATCTTCAAAGTTATGTTTTTTGTTAGTGGCCATGCCCAAATCCTCGGATGGCTTATGTTGTATCGAGGCTTTCAGAACATTGTTTGTATTTGAGAAAGTTGTGTTCCATTTCCTTTTGGGAGGCACAAGTTTTACTTCAAGAATTTCTAGGGACTTAGTCTCAGCTTCAGGGACATCCTCATTACTAGATTCCTTGGGGTCATTATTGTGCAAGAGATTGACTTGATTGATGTAGTCTTCGAACTCAAAGTTTTTCTCAATCTGGCAAGCAAAGTTTTGTGCTTCTTCTAGAGTCGAGGGTGACCGATATTTGAGAGTAAACTGAAAAACTCCTTCCAACGATTTCAAGTAGTGTTGGAGGATAGCTTCCTCTCAGAAACTAGGCCTGATCTTCTTGAGTAAAAGGTTGAACCTATCATTGAAATCCCTAATGCCCTCGCTAGAGGCTTTGCAAATATTAGTGTATTGAGAGTAAAGGGAATCCATGCTTTCTTTTTCACACCAATCTTTTTGGAAGGCTTGTTCAATATCTTCAGGGGTTTTAATGTTTCCTTTTGGGAGTTTGTTAATCCATCTTCTGGCACTTCCGGTGAGTGAGATCACAAAGAGCCTTAAAAAGACATCGGGGTGTTCTTGTCCGGATTGGTGAAACTCAAACGCATCACAGAATTTGGTCCAATGAGAGTTTCCATAGGATCCATCTTCCCTTGAAAACTTAGGTATCCAGGACTCGACCTTCTTGGGTAGATCATGTAACCCCCCTTGGGTGTTAGGTAAGCTTAAAGGACCAAAGAGTTCTTTATGAGACCATTTGGGAGAACTTACAGGGGTGACAGGATTTTTGGAGGTCATGGTAGTAGATGAAGGTATATACTGACGTCCACTACGAGTTGTCATTAGCTATTTGTGGAGTCACCAGATGATTTTCCTGAAATCATCAAATAAAAGGGAAAACACCCTAATGGAGTCACCAGGTAAGCTTGTAAAATCAGGCTCTGAGGCAAGGCTTAACGAAATTTTTTGTCATCTGAGGAGAATTGACTCAGTGTTCCCTAGAAACGGCGCCAAAATGTTATCGCACAGTTTCTATTTTAGGTCACATGCTAAAATATAGAGGACAAACTGGTGTAACAGGAACCTTCCCCACCCAATGTCACCTCGATGGGGAGGTTCTTTCTATTTAGGGAGGTTAGCCCAGGGGAGAGTCCCCAGCAACCTAGGGTTTGAAGAGGCAAAGGATACAAGGTTAAGTCTTAAGAATTCCCTCCTTGTAGGTTACCACCAGTATCAGATAGTCTGGCTAATCAGCCAATAAAAGAAGTGTAGGCCCTGTTGAAAACACATGCCCAGAACAAGACAATAACAATACAATATATATATATATGCAGGCTATAACTCAAAGGGTCAGTACTTTTTTAACTATCTGATTTCATTTAATAAGCAATGCAATAGATACAAGATGAAAGTCAACGTTTTGTTAATTAGCCTAAGAAAGATCATCAATTCATCAATATATATCCAAATGACCAAGCCAATAGTATATTCAATCAATGATTTGTTCAATAAGTGCTTGACGTCATCATTCAATTGCTTATAAGAGTCAAAATCTTGCTGCGTCAACTATGACGTCAGCCTAAGTTAGCAATGTTAGGGTTAGCTATTTAGGGTTTCAAAAATTAAATTTTAAAAGGTGGTTTTGTAAACTAGAGGCTCAACATTGGAGATCTAACAAGTGCCTTAGGGTATATGGAGTCAAAAGCAAGGTCACAAGGTCTCGTAAGGACAAAAAAACTTAAAGACTAGAAGGTAGGGTTCTATGGTGTTGCAAAGGCAGGGCCCTAGAATCAAAACCCTAGGGGAAAGAGGCTCACTCCGGTGTTTCTTAAGCAAGGCCTCATGCTCTTTCCTCCTTCTCTAAATAATCTTGCCAAAACAACTAGCTCAAAGTATAAGTTTAAGGGAGAAAGTGTTGCAATGGCAAGGCCTTCAAACCCTAGAAGGTGAAACCCTAGGTGTAGTCAATCTAGGCCTAGGAAGTCTCCTCTTTTCAACCTATAACTTCAACACTAGCTCAAAAAAAGGAAGACAAGTGTAGCAACGGCTAGGCTATATCTTCTTTCTTCAATGGCTAAAATTGTTTTTCAACAAGGGGACATGTAGCAATAACCTACTTGTGTGCTTGCTACCTAGGGTTTTAAAATCAACAAATTTATAAGTAAATGCAAGAATACTAACCTACAACCATTCAATCAAGAATTTTTGCAGGAAAAACACTTACATATCATGAAGAAAATCATGTGCATATATCTGAAATTTATAATGATCAAACATGACACATACCATGATACCTGGACCAATTACCTCATGGAGAAAGAGTCTTCTTTGATGCAAGTTCAAGCCGATGGTGATGGATGATGTTGCTGCTGACAGGACAAATCTAACGAAGAAGAAGAAGGATGGACCCTCCAGGGCCATGCTCAGGTCAATCATGCTCTTGGTACTCCATGTCTAGGACCTGTGAGCCTCGAGACATGATCTCCTAGTTATCCCGAGAAATCACGGATAACACATCCATCCTTGCCCTAGATTGAACCTCTTGTGCTACACTCATATACAACTTATATAAATCTTTTGTTGGAATCTTGGGTAGCACCAAGTCCAACTATTCCACATCCTTCAAGGGTCGTTGCATGGTTTCCTCATCTACTTGCAACATACTCTGACTTATTTGGAATGTCTCGCTCCCAACTATTTATGTCTGGACTATCTCCTTCTCTTCATGAATTGGAGTCTGTTGTGTTGTGCTTCTCTGATGTGTGATAGTGAGTTCTAATCTCTCCAGAACTACTTTAAATTCCATAATATTCGTCATTAGTTCTTCTCTCTGAGATTCTATGACATAGAGTTCTTCCTCTCCTCGGTTTTGCACCTTATCTGCTACTAATTGTGTCATCTTCTATGATAGTGAGCTCAATGGGATTCTTATGTGCCCTCATCTTCTTCATTTGCTCTTCCATCTGCATGGTTAATTTCGTCTTTTTTGTATGCATAGGTTTTGTGACCTCTCGTATGCTTCTAGTCCTTGTCTCTTGAGTTGAGATTCCCTCTTTATTTTATGCTCCCTGTTTCAGGATAAATTCATGAGTGCGGACACAGACCAATCTCCCTAGATCCACCTGGATCTAGAACAAAGCAAGACAAAATACTACTCTTTCCCTAGATCTAGACTATTGAATGGACTAAGAGAAATGGATAGTGGACATACCTTATGAACGCTCTCCTTAAATCTCTGTTGTTCCTCGCTCTTCTTCGATGCTCTTGTGCCGTCCAATCACAACAATACAAACCAATCGAAGTACAAGCAAATTAATATATTCAATACCTAGTCTATACATGTGATCAAGGAATCATGTAATAAGATGACATCATCATTATGGGA
>ML799366.1:279890-342626 GCA_009831015.1 Picea engelmannii | reverse complement strand
CTCTCAAGCTTGCCAACCTCTTGTTAACTTTTTTATTAACCCCTTCCATGAGTATTCTCATCAATTTATAAGAGAGAATAGGTTAGTTTCTAGGATAAGAATGATCCCAATAAATCTGGAATGCCAGCTTCTGAACAATCATTTGAATAACAACTCAATCTTCTAGAAGATCCCCTTCTAGAAGGCTCGAGAATCTTAGCTTTTTCCTTTGTAAAAAGATGTTTGCACCCTGTCAATGATTACAGTGCGAGAAGTTTGCACCCTAGTTGAATGCAGCATGCAGGAATGTATCATTCTCGCAAGAGAGTATATATGTAGCCTGCGAACTATCTTCAAAACATGATTTCTGGAAATAGATAAGAGCAACCCTTTTCAGGAAGGAGTCCTTTAATGAGGAGTTTGATTTGCTATCATCATGACATCACCATGACCTCATCACAATGACCAAAATTGTGGATAACACTCCCCCATTGGTTCTTTCTGTGTTGTCTATGATCTAGGTGGATATTGGTGGCCACCCACCTGTTCCATATTCCAACTGGCTCATCTGGACAGTTTTCAGTTTAGCACATTTCTCTGTAATGGGGTCATTTCTTTGTAATTGTGGGTTCTACACTTGCAGGGTTGTTCTAAAGCTCTATATAGAATCCAGGTGGATATTGGTGGCCAACCACCTATTCCAACTGGTTTATTTTGGAATTTTTCATGTCAGTACATCTTTCTTTACTTCCAAGGTTGTTTTGGGGATCTAAACAATGTTTTCTTGGCTTGCCACAGTCAAAATGTATATTAACTTAGAGTTTCATGGCATAATGCATAGTTCTCGAAAATACCTTTCCAATGGGCTATCACGCGCCTAAAACGAAGATCGTATGCAAAAGTTATGACCCCGAGAAGTTAATGTACTAACTTACCCCAAAGGGGCCCACATGACTTTTGGCACTTCATCTCCTAGGGTTAGTTTTTTGGATGTCTAGGGTTTTGGCATTCATTTTTAACATAAAAATTCCTTCAGAGCCTCATTGTCATCATCTTCTTGTGAATTAGTGTAGTCGTCACATCTTTTCTCAGAGATAAAGTTGCCACCATTATAGCAAGTCTTGCACTCTGTATTTTTATAGTTTATGTACAATTATTTCATTAATAGAAATCATGTATTGTTGTATTTATTTGTTTTTGGCAATTTCTATCTGTATTTCATTATAATATCTCTGCTTTCATTTCATTTCGAAAATAATCTCGATCAGTGGTATCAGAGCAGGTTGCTCTTGATCAATTTTTTTTCAGTGCATGTCCCCGACAAGGTCCGAGTATAGCCAGTTGGGTCTCGAGCTTCTCTCTCTTGAGGACAATCGCTCTCACATTCGCAAGAAACCCTCTATGGTGGAAAGAAAGAAAAACGGTGGAGAAGAAGATTCTATTAACCTATTACTTGAGAAAGCTCTCCCATGACATAGGGACAAAATGATGGAGAATTTTTCCCACATCCTTCAACGCCTGCCGATAGAAACAAGTGCATCTTCATCAAGCGACCACTTTGGAGGAATCTATCCCTTCAAGGTATGAGTTGATTTTGATATTCCTGTATTTGAAGGTCAAATAGATGTGGATGCTTTAGAAAAATGGTTAAATCTGCTAGAAGGTTATTTCTCTATTCACAATTTTTCCGACTGGGAAAAGATCACCTTCGCACTCCTCAAGGCTCTTCCCCATGTCAAACGTTTTTGGGAAACTTACTGGGAGAAAAGTTACAGAGAGGAGTCTGGAATATATGGGGTTGAGCCCACTTGGGATTTTTTTTTGGATGCAGTCAAGCAACAATAGTACCTTGTTGATAACTATGAAGACTAGTACATGAGATGGACCACATTGCAGCAAGAGAAGAGACAAACAATGTTGGAGTTCACAAATACTTTCCATACCTTGAGCACCAAGATGGGTATCAAAGACTCTGAGAAAAATATGGTTCTGAAATACCGTGGGGCTCTATATAGGTACATCCAAACAAAAATGAATTTCCCAAACATCTCATCATTGGGAGTTTCCTATCAATATGTTGTCAAAATCGAGCAGAAATTTAGGCACTAGAACAAATGGGAGTTCAGGTTTGCAAATCCGCAACAACCAAAGCATGGTAAAGATGACCCTAAACAACAACCTCCCGAAAACCAATCCAAGACACATGAAAGGAAGGCTAAAGGAAAGATGAATAATGACACCTGGAAGTGGTGCGACTTCCACAAAATCTCATGGCACAACAACGATGAATGTCTCTCAAAACAGTGATTGGTGGTCGAGGTCAAAGACAATGAGTTGAACCCTGATTCAGAATCTGATCCAGAAAATATGGAAAATATATAGGTCATTGACGCAAACCCCACTTATATTATCACGACCGCAAAAATTCATCCAGAAGAACCAGTAGATCCTTAAGAGGGGGAGCGCCTCTTCCATTCACAGATGTGGGTCAAGGGGACCCCGTTACATTTCATTGTTGATAGTGGCAGCCAGAAGAACCCCATATCATCTAAGGTCATCAAATAGTTTGGGTTTTCGACAACACCACACCCGTAGCCATACAACATCGAGTGGCTTCACCATGGAAGAGATCTATGTGTCAACCTGTAGTGTCTCATGTCATATGGCATCAATCCCTTCAAGGATGAGGTAGTATGTGATGTTTCCCTCTTGATGTTTTTGATGTTGTTTTGGGACAACAATATATATGGAAACATCATGTTTTTTTATGAGTCATAGCCTCGTAGTTTCATTATTACTCTGGGGGGTCAGCTCTACAAGATACTAGAGGTGCCTACACAATGCCCCATCAAGCCCAGAGACAACAGATTGGTGGAATGGGTTCAACCCTGTCAACAACAGGTTCATGACAACCTTCCACAAACTAAGCAACGCAACTTCTCCAACAAGGCACGCAGCTCACCAAGATTCATATTCTGAAAACGTTGTCTCCTCTTCCCCGGGCACTCAACATAATGGACACCATTATCTCTTGAGGGGGGAGGATTGATCCAGGTGGATATTGGTGGCCACCCACCTATTCCATATTCCAACTGGCTCATCTAGAAAGTTTTAAGTTTACCACGTTTCTCTGTAATGGGGAAATTTCTTTTTAATTATGGTTTTTGCACTTACGGGGCTATCCTAAATCCATACACAACATCTAGGTGGATATTGGTGGCCGGCCACATATTCCAACTGGTTTATTTTGTAAGTTTTCATGTCAGTACATCTTTCTATACTTTCAGATTCATTTTGGGGCTCTAAAAAGTGTTTTCTTGGCTTGCCACAATCAAACTATAGAGAGAGTCAAATTATGACGGCATAATGCATATTTCTTGAAAATACCTTTCCAATGGGCTATCACGCGCCTAAAACGGAGATTGTATGAAAAATTTATGACCCTGAGAATGTACTAACTTACCCCAACGGGGCCCACATGACTTTTGGCGCTTCATCTTCTAAGGTTAGGGTTTTGGATGTCTAGAGTGTTGGCATTCATGTTTATCATAAAAAGGCCTTCGGAGCCTCATTGTAATCATCTTCTTTCAAATGATCATAGTCGTCACATCTCTTCTCAGAGATAAAGTTCCCACTATTCTAATGAGTCTTTCACTTTCTGTTTTTACAGTTTCTGTACAATTATTTCATTAATAGAAATCATGTATTGTTGTATTTCTTTGTTTTTGGTTATTTCTATGTGTATTTCATTATAATATATCTGCGTTCATTTCGTTTTGAAATAATCTGGATCAGTGTGTTTCTAGCACTAAGGCTCTTGGTATTGTTTCCTTCTTCCTTGGTTTCTTTGTTGTTGTGCCAGTACCTATAGGTTTGTTGTGATCAATCGCCTTTCTAGTATTTGTGGTTGGGCTAATATATTTATGTGATGTAGCAACTTATGTCCATTCATTGCCCTTTGTTCCTTTCTTCCCTTCCACTGGCACCTTCCATTGATCCAGTCATTCTGCAAGTACCCACTGGACTTCTTTTGTTGTAATACAATAATGCATCTTGAGCCATGTCTTTTTAGGGTCTCTTCTTGCTTGTATCCATGTGTTTTGTCTAGGTGCCTTAAATTTGGCTATCCCCTCATGTTCCTTCACCACTTAAAGTGATATTCTCCATGTATTTTAAATCTTCTCCTGCATCTCTTGAATATACATGCCAAAAATACTTGTGTTGGATTTTCTTTGCTTGGCATCTGTGTTGTGTCGCAAAGTTTCGTACCTTGTTGCACCACATCTTCCTACCCTTCCACAAAAAATTGAATACTTTGGTTTCTCCCATGCATCTAGGGATATCAAAATTATCATCTAGGAATAGTGGAACTATGTTCCAACATCCTGCGCATCCCTACAATCTTCTAAGAAAAAGTTGAGCAGATACGGTGCCCAACTCAAAACTGTTCCTTTCACGCATTGTGCAGCTATTGCGACCACCCCTGTAGGTGCCTCTTCTTTGTGACACTTCCTCAATAACTTGTAGGCCATCAATTTTTTTGTGAATCTAGTAGTTGGGTCACCAATGTTCTTAATAATCATCGCCATGTTGCTTGTGTTTGTGCCAATTTTTTCCTTTACCTCTTATGCAATATCCTTTTCCTTGGTTTTTTCATCAAGGTATTGCTCTGGCTTTACCCCATCTGTTGATAATCCTGTCAACTTGGAAATTAGATTGACATATATCGAGATAGGTCTATGCATATGTTGGGTATATGTTATATTATTTTCATGTGTGTGTGTGTGGGTGCGTCAAATTTGACAACTGCGTCTGCGCCTGCGGATTTTTCTATTTTTAGCGGTTTTCTAAATTAGTATCAGATTAATGGATTAGGGTTTTGGTATCTACAAAATACCTAAAAACATTGTATATATTGTATGGTGAATGGTGAAATTCGATATAATGAATATAAGAGAGGTTTTCCCCAATTGAGGGTTTCCGGTATAAATCTTTGTATACTATGTGTATGAGCCATTGATTAAATTATTTTTTGTTTAAGAATCTATATGCATTGCTTTACTTCACAAGTTTAAAACTTACATGTCGTATCAGAGCTCACTTTTGGCTTCAGAGGGATGCCTTTGTTGTTGAGGGTTTGGCTCAGTCTTGATAGATCAAGTTTATCTTGGGTATGTGATAAAACTGGGTTTAGTGGGAGCTTTTGTAGTTGTTATTCGAGTGTAGAAAGAGGAATGGCGAGCTCTTCTAGAATCGAAATAGAGAAGTTCAATGGTAAAAACTTTGAGCTATGGAAGTTGAAGATGGAGGACCTTCTTGTAGACAAAGAACAATGGATCGTTGTGGATCCTAGTACACAGCCTACTTGTACGCAGCCTACTGGAACACAGATGACTGGTACACAACCTACTAGTACACCACCTATTGGTATGTCGAAGGAAGATTGGGAGAAGTTGAACAAAAGAGAAAGGAGTATTATTCTACTCTGCCTGGAAAATTTGGTGTTGTTGAATGTCTCAACAGAATCTACAGCCAAAGAAATATGGAATAAGTTAGGGAATTTGTATCAATCAAAGTCCCTGGTAAACAAGGTGTTTCTTTGAAAGAAGTTGTGTCATCTTAGGATGGAAGATGGAGATTTTGTGACATAACATCTAAATGCCTTTAATACTCTGGTAAGTCAACTTGCCTCTGTTAATATTACAATTACAGAAGACTATAAGTGTATTACTTTGTTATGTTCTTTGCCAGACTCTTGGGATAATCTGGTTGTAGCAATTGGTAGTACCACTCAATCTACAATGAAGTTTTAGGATGTAGTTTCATCCTTGTTATCTGAAGAGATGAGGCAGAAAAGCATGGATAGTCATAGCATAGATGTTTTAGTTGTAAGAGGTTGTACCCAACATAGGAATCCTGGTAAGCCTTCAGGGGGGAGATCTAAATCTACAGGTAGCTATAAGTCTCCAGGAAAATCTTTGAGGAAATGTTGGAAGTGTGGTAAAATGAGGCATTATAAGAAAAATTGCAAGTCTAAGAAGGTTGAAAAACCAAAGGGATCTGATAGTACCTCTTCCACATAGGCGAAAACCTCCACTGAAGAAGGAGGTGATGTTTACCTGGCATCTACAGGTACACATGCAGACTGTGATGTATGGTTGATCGACTCGGGTGCGTCATACAATATGACTCCTCACATGGAGTGATTCTCTGAATATGAAAAATATGATGGTGGTGATGTATTCCTAGGAGATGACTCAACATCAAAAATCATGGGACGTGGAAGGGTTAAGTTGTTGCTAAAAGATGGAAGGATTAGAACTCTCCCTGGGGTTCTGCACATTCCAAAACTAGCCAGGAGCCTAATATCTGTAAGAAAGTTGGATGATGCAAGAGTGGACACTATATTGGGAAATGGCACTTGCAAGATGGTACGAGGAGAAATGGTGTTGATGAGGGAAGTTCGGTGTGGAAATATGTACAAGTTGTTGGGAAGCACTTAAACTAATGGGTGTAACCGTTCTGTTGTCCCTGAGCAGAGAAATGAAGGAGAAAATACCAATATTGTCCCTGAAAAGAAGACCGTGTTGTGGCATCAAAGACTGGGGCATATTGGAGAAAAGGGCCTTTGAACACTACACGATAAAGGTATGGTTGAAAGTATGTCTAATTGCACTCTAGATTTTGATTTCTGTGAACATTGCATATATGGTAAACAGAATCGAGTAAGATTCCCATCTAGTGCTACAAGAGCAAAGGGGATCTTAGAGTTGATACACATTGATGTGTTTGGACCTATTCTTATTCCATCCCTAGGTAAACCTATGTATTATGTTTCATTCATAGATGATTTCTCAAGGAACACATGGATTTATTTTCTTAGAAAGAAATCTGAGGTATTTGATAAATTTAAAGAGTTTAAGGCTCTGGTAGAAAATCAAACAGAGAATAAAATAAAGGTATTGAGAACAGATAATGGTGGAGAATTCTACGGAAATGAATTCGAAGAATTCTGTAAGAATTGTGGTATAGCAAGGCAGAAGAATACTCCATACACTCCTCAACAGAATGGAGTTGTAGAAAGGATGAATAGGACACAAATAGAAAAAACAAGGAGCATCTCAGCGGTGTTGAGTTAGGATAGGAATTCTGGGCAGAAGCAGTGGGTATAGCATGTTACCTAGTCAATCGATCACCTTCATCAGCATTGGATGATAAAACTCCACACGAGGTATGGTCTGGAAAGAAACCCTCTCTTCAACATCTTAGAGTGTTTGGTTGTGATGCTTATGTACATGTTCCAAAGGAAAATAGAAGTAAGCTGGATAAAAAGGATGAAAAGTGTATCTTTATTGGTTATAAATATGGTGTTAAAGGTTATAATATTTGAAACCTAGAAACCAAGAAGATTGTTTACAGTCGAGATGTTGTTTTCAGAGAGGTAAAAGATGTGTCCAAACAAGAATTCCTACCAACGCAAGATGAACCTGAGAAAATAGAGCTTGATTTGGATGATGCAAAATCTGAATCATCTGAAGAAGAGGAAGCAGAAGAAGAAGAAGAACCTCATACCCCAGTATTGAGGATATCAGTGAGAGATAAAAGGCAACCATAAAGGTATAGTCCACCTGATTTCCATTCCAATTTTTCTTTATCTATTACTGATGATGATCCCAGAACTATCATGAAGTAGTGAATTCAGAGGATAGTAAACTCTGGAAGAAGGTCATGGTTGAAGAAATGGATGCCTTGGATAAGAATCAAGCATGGGATATAGTTGAGTTTCCAGCTGGAAGAAAATATGTTGGTAGCAAATGGTTTTTTAAGAAGAAGTTTAATGCATAAGGTAAAGTGGATAAATACAAAGCTTGGTTAGTAGCAAAAGGTTATTCCCAGGTAGAGGGAATTAACTTTGGTGATATTTTTTCTCCTGTTGCTAAGTTAAATTCTATTAGATTTATTTTATCTATTTTTTTGCTTTTGATCTTGAAGTGGAACAGATGGATGTGAAGACACCATTCCTACATGGGGATCTAGAAGAAGAAATCTACATGGAGCAGCAAGAAGGCTTTCTAGTGAAGGGAAAGAAACAGTTGGTCTATAAGATAAAGAAGTCACTATATGCTCTGAAGAAATCACCTAGGATGTGGTACCAAAAGTTTGACACATACATCCTTGGATTGGGATTTGTGAGAAGCAGGGTTGATCATTGTGTATATTCCAAGCAGGTTGGTAATCACTTCATTTATGTAGTGTTGAATGTTGATGACATGTGGTTGGTAAGAAATAACATGGATGTTATCAAGGAGGTGAAATCGCAGCTATCCTCCAAATTTGACATGAAGGATCTCGGTGTTGCTAACTTCATTCTGGGAATGGAGATTAAAAGAGATCATGAAGACAAGAAACTCTGGTTGAATCAGAGAAAATATGTTGAGACGATATTGCAGAGGTTTAATATGCATGGAAGTAAACCGGTCAAGGTTCCTATTCCTATAGGTGTAAAGTTATCTACAGATCAGTGTCCCAAGACATAGGAAGAAGAAGAGGACATGTCCCATGTTTCGTATGCCAGTGCAGTTGGTAGTTTGATGTATGCAATGGTTTGTACTAGACCGGACATTGCACATGCAGTGGGAGTTTTGAGCAGGTATATGTCAAAACTAGGGAAGGAGCATTGGACAGCAGTAAAGAGGGTCTTCAGGTATCTTCGTGCAACCACCAGTTATGGATTGTGCTACCAAGGAAGACCAATATTAGAGAGAGTGGTGGACATACATGGTTTTTTTTATGTAGACTGGGCTGGAGATTTGGATCGTAGAAGATCTACAAGTGGGTATGTGTTTAACCTATTTGGAGGAGCAATCAGTTGGATGAGAAAAAGACAGGTTGTAGTGTAACTCTCAACTACAGAAGCTAAATACATGGAAGCCACTCAGCAAGGAAGAAATATGGTTACATAGATTGTGTTCAGGTATTAGGTTGGTACAACAAGCAGTGAGATTAGATTGTGACAATCAGAGTGCAATCTTCCTGGAAAAGAACCCAGCTTATCATTCAAAGACAAAGCATATTGATGTTCAGTATCACTTTGTGAGAGACATGGTTGAAGAAAAAAAGGTGTTGTTGGAAAAGGTTGACACTTTGAAGAATGTTGCAGATTCATTGACAAAGTCTGTGAGCACAGAAAAGTTCTCCTGGTGTAGAGTAACAATGGGCATTGATGCCTTAGATTGTTGACTATATAATCCTGTGGGCCCCTGGATGCAAAGAAAACAACAAGTGTGAGAATGTTGGGTATATGTTATATTCTTTGCATGTGTGTGTGTGTGGGCGCATCATATTCGACAACTACGTCTGCGTCTGGGCGATTTTTGCTATTTTTAGCGGATTTTGTTATTTTTAGCGATTTTCTAATTTAATCCTGGATTAAGGGATTAGGGTTTCGGTATCTACAAAATACATAAAAACATTGTATATATTGTATGGTGAATGGTGAAATTCGATATAATGAACATAAGAGAGGTTTTCCCCGGTTGAGGGTTTTCGGTATAGATCTCTTTGTACTATGTGTATGAGCCATTGATTAAATTTTGTTTTTCTTAAGAATCTATATGCATTGATTTACTTCACAGGTTTAAAACTTACACCATCCATATAAATCCTCCATGTACGTGCATCAATAGTTGTTTGATGCATGAATTGATGTCTCTTCCCCTATTGAAATGAGTAATTTCCAATATATTCATAATGTTGAAATTGTAAAGTCTAGCTATCCACTGTTTGGGCTCCATAATTGGGATTCCTTTCGAAGTTGACCCCCTGTTCTCCATATACACCTCCTACGCAAGCTCTAGTAACTTGGTGACTTTTGTCACATTCTAATATGCATACCACAATTTGGGAACACATCCCAGCATATCTTCCATAATGACGATTGATTTCGGGATGTGGGGAATTGACAACTCAATCTATGTTTGTATGTTCATTGTTGCTTTCTTCTTCGACGTCCATGTTGTCGTTTCGTCTATGGTTTCTTCTTCCTACATTTCCTCATTTATGGTGTGGTCATCCTCAACCTTTGGGTTTTCCTCTATTGTAGGTGTATCAGATTATGTTTTTTCACTGTCATTGTCACCATGTTCACCCACTGTTCCTATGGTATATGTGCTAGGGTTTCGGCCTTGCGCTGCTTGGTTGACTTATGTCACTTCTTCTTGTGGGTTTTCTTTCGCAATCATCATCGTGCTAATAGATTCAGTCTCTGTAGTGGGAATATCATCCACATCAAACACTCCAGTCGTTTCTTGTAGCGCTATGTTAGTGTTGCGGGTTCTTCACGTGAACTAGCTTGGTTGTCTAAACTTTGGCGGCGTTATTTTCTTAGCTTGGGAAAACTTGGCTGCAAATATCGGTTGGGTTCTTCACAAACTCTCACTTACTCACACCATGTTTTCTCTGTCGCTCGGTTGCTCCAAAAATCACAAGTGTTTCGTGTTTTCCTGAATTTTCCCCTTTTATAGACTTTGTCATTAATGCTCTAACACACCTTTTCTTTTCCATCTGCCAATTTTCCACTTTTTCGGTCATTCTCTGTCCCGTCACACGATGTTTACTTTTCCTACGTACAATCATATGAATTTTGTCGCACCAATTTTATGTCTTTTACGCAATGTCATTCTTAGCTATTTGTCTATCACTTATTCCTCTAACTGTTTATTTTTGGTTTTTTCTTCATTTTTCTATTTTTATCTTCCTTTTTCTTCATTTTCTACTTTTTTGTTTCTTTTTCTTCTTACTATATACAATGTGTAAGGGTTAGTAGGTCAACTATCCCTATACAATTTCAGTCAACTACCATTCACCAGTCCTTGGATTTCCTTGCCTATTAATTCGTGCAGTTGTACAACACCTCCATTTGTGACAGATTTTATCTGATATGGCCCTAGCCAATGCATTATAAGCTTCCCTAGGTGCTACAAATACTTACTGTCATAGAGGAGAACTAAGTCTCCTTCCTTGAAATTCTTCTTCTTTATATGTCTCTCATTGCATTCCTTATCCTTCGCTTTCTAGACCTCCTGATGGAAATCTTCTATGATTCTTTCCTCTTCCAATTCCATAAGTTGATCGAATATTTCATGCATTGCTCCCCTTTCTGTCATATGTGTAATTATTTCAATGCGCAGACTTGGTATCATATAATCTAAAGGAACTCTAGCTTCTTGTCCATACATCAATCTAAAGGGTGCATACCATGTTATCTTCTTGCATGTAGTCCTATAAGCCCATA
The DNA here is from genome assembly GCA_009831015.1 of Picea engelmannii. Taxonomy (NCBI): domain Eukaryota; kingdom Viridiplantae; phylum Streptophyta; class Pinopsida; order Pinales; family Pinaceae; genus Picea; species Picea engelmannii. The sequence continues at coordinate 331,354 of ML799366.1, read as the reverse complement.
GTATTGTTGGTACCTTCAAATCCCAATCATCATTGTTCACATTATAAATCTTTGTCAAGGAATTCTCCAAAATCTTGTTAAAGGCTTCCACTGATCCATTTGCTTGAGGGTGATAAGGAGTGCTCTTATGATGATGTATCTTAAACTTTTCAAGCATTGCCTCAATTGTAATGTTAATAAAGTGAGTCCCCTAATCACTCATCAATATTCTTGGACATCCAAACCTTGTCACTACATGTTCAAATAAAAAGTGTGTTGTGGTCTCTACACCGCAATCCTTTACTAGTGTTACCTCAGCCAATCTAGTCAAGTATTTTTTCATTGTAATAATATATCTAGCTCATGATCTTCATGCTGGTGAGTTAATTGGACCTACAAAATCTATTTCTTATTTATCAAACACTTGTAAAGTTACTTGAGCTCTCAATGGCATTTCATACCTCCTAGATGGTTTCCCAACTCTTTGAAAAACATCACACTTTTGAAAGTAGCTCTTTGAATCCTTGTGCAATGTTGGCCACCATAATCTTATGTGCAATACCTTTTGCATGGTAGCTTTCCCTGCGTAGTGTCCTCCATCAATCCCTTCATGTGCCTCTACTAAAATGATATGCCTTTCATGCTCCATCACACATATTCTCCATATGTTATTTTCTCCAAGTTTGTATGAATGACTTGCAATCAATTGATACTCTGCAACTCTGACCACCAAATTTTTCTTCTGAGCAGTAGTAAATTCTCTTGGTGCAAAGCTTGTACTCAAAAACTCAATAATGTCAACAAAATACTCATCAACTATCTGTACTGAAAACAATTTTTCATTTGGAAAGTTGTCTTCCAAGTTACTTGGTTCTTCTCCATTAGTTATCCTGGATAAGTGATCTGGTCATGCGTTCAATCTTCTAGGCTTCACCACAAATTTGAAATCAAACTCTTGGAATAATAGTATCCATATGCATATCCTTCCCCCCAACACTGGCTTATTTACTAAATATATTAGAACATAATGATCTATAAAGATATTGAAATGTTTCCCTAATAAGTAATGTTTGTATTACTGCAAAGCATACACTATAGCTAATCCTTCCCTTTCTGTAGTGTTATAGTTTTGTTATGAATCTGATAAATTTATGCTTGCAAATGCAATAGGGTGATCTATATCACCTTCTCCTAGTTGGGCTAATACTTCTCCTAATGCTATTGCATATGCATCCACATGCACATGAAATTCTTTTTCCCAGTATAGAAACACTAAAATCAACACAGTGACCATATTCTCCTTCAAAATATCCAAACTATGTTGGCATTCCTCATTCCACTCATACTTAGTGTCCTTCTTTAGCAACTTCTCCACTAGCGCTGTAATCTGTGCATATCCCCTTATGAACTTCCTGTAATATCATGTATGGACAAGGGTACTCTTTAACTAGCACATTGACTTCGGTGGTGGTAAGTTAACTATGACAACAATTTTAGTAGGATCAACCAAAAACCCATGTTTACACACCACATGCCCTAACAAAATACCAAAAGGTGCACTGAAAATACATTTATTGATATTCAATGATATCTCACACTGTCTACATATGTCCAACATCAGCCTTAATACTTCAACATGATCCTTCAATAAACTAAACAATGTCCAGTCATCCAAGTAAACTTCTAAAAACTTATGAATAAAGTCCTTGAAGGTTGCTACTACTACGCTTGAAAAAAATGTTGGTGCATTATTCAACCCAAATGACATAGCTATATACTGAAATGATCCCCATTATGTTGCAAATGTTGTCTTATGTCTATCTTTTGGTGCAATCCTTATCTAATGATATCCTGAAAACCCATATGTGAATGAATAATCTTTTTGAGCCCCTACATTCTCCAAGACTTTATCTGTAAATGGTGTGGGAAAAGGATCATGTAGGAAAGCATCATTAAATTTTCTCAAATCTACACAAATCTTGATCCCTCCTTACTTCTTTTCCTGCACCACCATAGGACTGATCCATTCTGACTCTTCTATAGGTTCTTTGACACTAGCTTCTAGCATCTTGTCAATTTTTGTCTTTACTTTCTCTTTGTATATTGGATTCACTCTGTAAGGTCCATGTCTGATAGGTCTGGCTTCTGGATTCAAAGGGTTCTTCATCTCTCCTAGATCTCCTGCTAACCCCTTCATCTCTGAGAATGTCGCTGGGAATAATTCATTGTACTCACGCAGTAATTATGTGATCCTTTCTACTATCTAATTATCCCAATAATCTCCAATACTTTCCATCTTTGGGTTTTCTGCAGCTCCAATTTTTACCTTCTTTATCTTCAACGGTGCAGCATAATATTTTGAATATAGCTTGGGACATTATACTTCCCTTTCACCTTCCACTTATGGGATCTGTATATTGCGTGGATTATCTTCTATTGGATCTTCTCCTTCTGCGACGTGATAACAATGTAGCAATTGTTTCACTATCTTTCTAGCTTGCTTCTGATATGATGGGATTATTTCAAAGTCTGGTTATTCAACTATCCTATATCTTACCACTTTCAGCGTTGTATCTATCTCTAGACTTTCATGCTCAAAGGCAAATGTAACTACAAAATTATATTATATCTCTTCCCAGTTTGTAGTTTCTCTGTGTTGTTCATGTTCTGTGTACCAATTATTTGGAATGCCTTCTAGTGTGTGAATGAAATGGTGTGGCCATTCTTCTGGTGGTACTAATCTCCATTGAACCATGCACTTATCTATATGTTCTTTAGGTTGTCCTAATCCCTCATATTTCTCCTCATATCTATGTTACTGCTCTGCGCCGAATCTGATGCGCAGTAACCTTTTGCACTGAAACCAATTGTTGATATTCTTCTTGTGTCTACCCCACCAATGGGAAAGTGTAGCTTTCAAAGAAATATCTAATGTTGGTAATCTCTGATTTTCCATAACATCTACCTCAAACTTCAGTAAAAGTTCTTCTAAGTCATTCATACCATAAAAAGTAGGAGGCTCTCTTACCTTTGAACCAATCCATCTCAGTGCGCATGTCATTCTGGCACATCTTCTGGTAGATAATTCATGTAGTCGTTGATGCCAGTTTTCCAGTACTATGTCAATGTCTGAAGCACAACAATTAATACTCCTGCAACTCAACATTCAATTTGCAGTTGGGTTCATATAATCCTCTTCGTTTGTGGTTGTTCTATATAATTGATTGACATCTTTTGTAACAATATTTTATGTCGAAGGTTCACATACCTACCTCCTTCTAAGGGATCTAATGGCGCAATAACTCTATACTCCATCGATTAAAAGATAATATTCTTTGTCTTCAACTTGATAATAGTTTGGTTATTAAAATCCCAATCCAGACCCAACAATGTTAGATATGGAGAAATGTTGTCCACTATGTCAATGACTTCAAAGTATACCATGGTGTGCACACCATATAGATCTACTTGAATCCCCTTCAACCTACCAATTAGCACCACCCTATGTTAATTTTCCAACTTCAACTAAATAGGGGAATACCCCAATTGAGGTTATCCCATAACTTCCCATGTTTTCTTGTGCAGAACATTGACTTCAGACCCTAAGTCTAGTATGATATCCCCCATATTGAAATCTCCTATGTTGGCATTCAATATGAATTCTCTGCTTGTTATTCTCTTCTTATGGACCTGATTTACTCTTTTTACCCCTTCTTCCCCAAAATTACACTTTTCTAACAAATTATGCAGTACATGTAAGGAATTTTTATCATTCAACAATTTTACACATGAACCCAAAAAGTTTCTTAAGTTACTTACTTGTTCTAAGACTACTCTTGATTGGTCCGATGAAATAATGAAGGCATGTCATATAATGGTATCTCATCTTCTGGTTTTTTCCCTCAAGTAGACGCAATATTTTCTTTCAGAATATCCTACCTAGCCTCTTTGAATATCCCTTTCTATTTGTGCGCATCAAAATTATGTTTAGGCGATGTATTATTCCTAACCCACTGGTACTAGTCCTGATCCTTCTTGGTCGAATCTTCTCATGTCTTAGCTCCACCTCTAGTAACTATGCCAATCTTCTTCACGTCCTCTTCTTTATTTTCCACCCTGATCCATTGCATGTTTTGATTGGTCTAGTTCCTCTTGTCATGTATCTTTATCAAGAGTGTGGGACAGTCTTATGTTTCATGGTCTGTTGCATGATAATACATACATGTCGCAAGTGGTTGTGGGCATTCTCTTACATAGTGCTCTGGTTTCTGGCAGTTATGACAACCTATCGGTCCTCGAACTCCTCCAAAGCCTCTTCCTCCATGACCTCCTCCTATGAATCCTCTTGTGTTTCCTTGATTATCTTCGCGTGGTGTATTATATTATACTAGGGTACCTAATTGTATTGTGGTTGCGCATTATTGTACTGTAGTGGTGTTGCGCACTGTTGCGGTGGTACTCCATACTGTTGCACATTGTTATATTGTGGTTATGCTTGAAACTGTTGCGTGGGATTATATTGTGGATGTTGTGCATTGTTATAATGTGGATGCTACGCATATTTCTCTGATACATGTTAATCCTACACCCTATATGTATTTGCAATCCTTTCTTTCATCATCTCCAAGGTTCTACAGTCCTTGTCTTCATGTCCAACTGACTTGCAAAAAATACAAAATGTGCTCTTTGGTATTGTCTGATACTTGTGCATCAGGAGGCAGTGATAGGGATCATTCCCATGTGTTTTTCAAATCTCACACCATGGTCCTCATGAAGCTAAAGGGTTTGGCATACCCACTCCAATATACTGCGCAAATAATGGACACTCTTTCTTATGATGGCCTTTTGTCCTCCACATTGTACACCAAACATCTTCTCTTTTCTCCTTTCTTTTATTCTGATTCAAATGGAATGTTAAGTTCTTCATATATTGTCTCAATTCTTTCACAAATGGATTTGTATGCTTGTACTGAATTTCTTCTAACTGCAATGTTGCTTGCAGAGCCTCAGCCCGGCTCTGGAATTTTTGTTGTCTCAAAGGATACTTCAAGTGTCGCAACAGAGAATTAACAAACAAATGTCTATGTTGGGTATCAATAATAGGGCATTTTAACTTACCTTTTAGTCTTTTGAAATTTTGGTCCACCTCCGAGACTGATTCTCTTGGTTTCTGCTTAATCTCTATCATTTCATTCATGAACTGGTTTTCTTATCTGGGTTTCTGGAATTCATTAATTAATTGCCTCTTCGTCGCTACTACAATTGTAGGCACTCTCATTGGATTATTTTGTGTTAGACCCATGTACCAGTATAATGGGTGGTCTCTAAATGTGTTTGCCAACTACGCAACCTTGTATCTTCATCTGTAATTTTCTTTGTTACCCATATCTTCTCACATATAAACAAAAAAAAAAATTGGGTCACCTGACCCATCCCCTCAGAACTCTAGTAACCTAATAGTTGGATCTTGTCCTGCCATTGTGAAGTTTGTTGTACTACCACCTCCGCGCAGTGTAGATACTTGACTTCCACTTGTTGAACTTGTACTTATGATTGAGTTTCTATTGGACCCATGTCGTCTAAAAAGTATTCTACCACTAATTACTTGTTGGTTAACTAGTTTTTCTTCTTCAAATGTCTTATTCGCACGTGGGGTTGTGGGTTCCACACTAATTTGGATCTGGAATGGAGAGCCTTCCTCTGCGTCAAACCCATGAACTATGGTTTTCCTCTCATATGTGGTGTGTAAGATATCCTCAATCTACCCCATGGCGCAGAGATCCTCTACCTCTTCCTCATTGTTGTCCAAGCCTTCTCACTCAGTTGTTGCCCTCTTCTTGTTATTCATCCTACACTGGTAGGGTCATCTACTGTGCATCAGGCCTGCTTTCCTTATGATTTCATTGGTCTGTTCATCATCCATCATGATGGGGTCCATTGCTTCCTTCTTTTGGCTACTCTCCAGAGCCTTCTCCATATCTCAGATCTTCCTTTGCTTCTCCCAACTCCCCCATGCTCGCAGAGTGATCTAGTTGTATGATTCCATGGTCATCACACCTTTATCATCTAATAAGATCTTGATTGACATCTAAAGAGACCTAATGTACCTCCTTCTAGGTCCCCTCAATAAATCCTGCTCTGCAACAGTATATGACTTCATTGTGTCTACTACAAATTCAGTAATAAACCCTGCAGTAATATTGTCTAACCAGAAATCTACTATGCGTGTGAATTTGTTATTAACCCTTTCCAATCGCACAATATTTTCAATAGTACACTCTACTAGCCTGATCCGATTAGTCGAATGGGTATCTCTCAACCTCAATATCCACTTATGTAATAAATCTAGAAAATAACAAAAATATGCTTCATGTAAATCAATAAACACATACCTTTGCATGTATTGGCATTGTGTATACCTGGAACCCTTATTATCTTTTTGCACAAACTCTAGTTGCTTTGTCTCCAACCATCTTTCAATCTCTTTCTTCTTGGGATTCCATGGCCTGAACATCCCTTTCTACCACTGCATATTCTTCACCAAACCCCTTCCAGGATGTCCTTTTGAGTTCCAGCCAGCATTGGAACCATTTGTTGGATGTATGGGTTGACCCGGGTTCTACCTTATTTCTCCAACTAAACCCTTTTCAACATCGTCCCTTCTAGTAAACCAGAAGGCTACACCGCACATAGAGTGCACAATGTAGTCTCACCCGAGATGGTTTATGGGTGACTGCAAGACGTAGATGTCTACAATGTCTGCAGTCATGGAAGGGATTAGGGATGTTCTTTTTACTACTCCTTCTCTTCTATGCATTCTACCACAACATTCATCAGATCTACCAATTTACTCATTCAATATCATCTATTTTGCATACGTGTTTTCATGCGCGATGTAAATAAACCCTAACAGTTGCATTCATATAACCATTTATTCATTATAAAGAATATAAAATAACACATCACACATAAAGACACCATTTTTATTGTGGTTCACTCCCTCCCGGGGAGGGGGGCTACATCCACAAAGATCTTCTTCTTATTTCTTATGCTTCATCAAGATAGTGTTGTGCACATTACATCATATGGTTTAAGAAAGGTGCATGTGAGGCTAACCAGTGTCACACTAAGATCCACAGCTTGCGACCTGGCCCTCAATTATATTCCATAGTTCTCCACTAACTCCTCAGCCATGTAACCAAAAATTGAACATCTCAAAGACTCAAGACTCAAAAAGGTTCTTCAAAAGTAAGTTCATCTCTCTCAACAAGGACTCCAAAAAGATGCCTCCATCTACCTCATACATCTTCTATTTATACTATAAAAATGGGTAAAAACCCTTACATTATGACTAAAAAAACCTAACCCTAAGTGGACTCCACTTGTCCACTTTCTTACTGCCCTTCACGCGGTTGGTCTTCGATCCAACTATTCCTTGCATTGATCTTCCTTCTTTTTTGGCACGTTGCTTCCTTTGCCCTTTGTTGCACTGGTCTTCCTTATTTTCTAGCGCATTGCTTCCTTTGGTCCATTATACCTCGCTTACTGCACTTTACTCCCAAAATTACCTACTTCAACATCACTAGATAACTGAACATGCACTATCCGAACTAGATCTCCTCAGCTATTACCATACATATTTATACTACAAAAATGGGTTAAAACCCGTTACAATAATGACCAAAAACCTAACCTAAAAACCCTAGGTGAGTTAGGTTTGTCCACTTTCTAGCTTCCTGCGTGCGGTTGATCTGGGTCCTTCTTCCTTTGACTTTCATGCTTCCTCGCGTTGTTTTTCCTTCCTATCCAGCGCACACTCCTTTTCTGGTCCATTTTTAACTATCTTCCTTAATTGTTGCATTGTTCCCCAAAATGGCCTACACCAATGGCCTCCATCAAATATGCAAGTAGCCCCTCAAAATCCTCCAAAGGACCAAGGCATCAATCAAGTGGGTAGCGATGTGAAATATATTGTCCAAGGAGGGGGTCATGTATTCTAATATATCCATAAACACTAGAGGCATGTAAGTCAAATACAACAAATAACGTGAGTCATGTCAATACAAAATCCATTAGATAGATCACATTAAGTATCCTCTTAAAACTTCACACTAACTCATAAAGTTGTACACTTTGTCAAGTTTAGGTATGTGAGGATCATTATTAACCCCTATTAGGTGTGCCATTACCCAAGAAAAGGAGTATTTCCCAAGATACCCATCAATGAGTATGCGTAATGGTATATGGTATGGTCTGGTGTTTACTTCATGGGTGGTGCCATAGTCATGAAAGGTTATGTATGACATTCATCCTCATGAGTGCCTTTGTATGAAGGAGCACTCAACCAATGAGTTGTCCTTTCCTCGGTACCGTGTCTTTCCAAAACTCTGTTTTCCTTTTTTCTTTATTCATTTCATCCATTTTTGGCTTTTGATTTTCATTTGCTAAGTCTTTTTGGTTGGGTATGTGTTCATTGCATAGGACTTGGGGTGATGGCTTCTTAGCGAGGGGGTAGAGCTCATGCTTCTCATTCTTTCTTAGTTATTGACTTTTTTTTTATGACCACCAAGGTGAAACAAGGAAAAAGGTATAAATTCAAAGCATGGTGATCCATAATCCAATTCAACCCATGATCACTATTTTAATACCAAAAACATTAAACATTATCACTTGATATGAAGTATCATAATAGGGTACCTCATGGGTGTTAGGCACCATATTGTCTAATGTGAGTGAGTTGAGTGTAAAATGGAAGGCATCTATGGGAAATTGTCTGTGGAGAATCTTGAATTTCATCACCGAAATTGTTGTTTGCGATGTGGATCATTAGTTAAAAATCTTCTCTAGTTACCCCCAGATGTGAGGGGGTAGTAGGCTTCTAGATTATTGTTCCCTGGATGAAAACCATAACAAGTTTCTCAAGCCCTTCTAATTTTCTCCATAAAGTATTCAGGGGATAAGAAGCTTCATCAAGGCGAGATCACCAAAACCTTGGTATACATGTCCTTGCAAATGATTAATGAAGTTGGTGATTTGCACATAGCTCTAAAACTTTGTTTAAGTATTTACCCTTGCACCTGGGATGTCGTTGTAGACAACCTTATTCTCAACATTAATGAGGATTTCCACATACCACTGCTACTTGGTATGACAAATGGATGTAGTATTATATTGTTGGAGATCATATGGGTCAAGCTCTAACGCTTGGTGCATGGAATGGTCTTCTATTAATCATGAGAGTGTTAGGTTCCCAAATTCAGAATCCTCATAGACAAAAATAGAATTTTTCCATGACATATTCTCAACTGATGGAGTTTCTAGGATGTCAAGGGACCTCTATTTGTTGTCAAGTGGAAGACCCAATTGTGGTTTTAGTTCATAGTTATGAATTGTCGTAATTCTGAGAATTTGGTGGAGGATCTACTCGAAGATTTTGAATATGAAATAAATATTCCCTATTTACTCAATCAAAATTCAAATTGGGAAGTGATTGGAGTTTGGTTTTATGATCCAAGAGAGTGTGACGAGGTTGTAAAGCTTTTGTCTATGATTTTGAATGCTTTCTCGAAGGTTCCTCCAAAAGAAAAAGTATTCACAAATCAAAGCAATGAGTTTCAAGAGGTAGAATAATAAATGGATTGAAGTGCCATTTGTTTATGAGAATGATAACGCAGACCTCTACGAATTCAATAGATTTTGGAGGGTTTGATTACAAAAGCATATCTTGGTTCATTTAGGTTCTGTCGAGGAGCATGGTGCATGGTGTATTTTCTACAAAACACAAGCTCTTTGTCTTCCAGCTGGGTATTAGTCCACACATATCTACATCTATTATTATGCAACTGCAATTTTGGAATCATTAATGATTGCATTCCACTTGCCTACCTATATATGCTGCCAGTCAAACTAGTTTTCTAACAATGGAGACTATGTTGGAATATTGATTGGTTATTCAGATACCATGTACAAATGTTTATTGGGATTTCAATCAATCGTGTAAACAAGGTTAATTACATGGTTGTGATGTTGGGAAGTTTATACATTTGTTTCCTTGTGGGCAATATTTGTCATTAAAGGATGAGAAAGGTCATAGTGCATAGGCAGACCATTTTACACATTCTTTCAAACAAAGGTTTAGACGTCGAGTTGCCAGGTTTTGTAGCTGAGAATCCTCCAACAACTTGTGACAAGTGGCATCATGGTAAATCTATGAATGATGGTTTATGAAAAGATTAGTCGAATATGGATAACACCAAAATTTTCTATTTTCCTCAAAAAAAAAACGGAACAACTAACTACTATTCAATCAAGCTAGCTCAACACCATTTATATTTTGGGAATTTTGTTGCACAAACATCAATAGAAACTCGACAAGTAGGAAAGGATAAAAATCAAGTGAGGGGGCCTTCCATCTCGTTGGAATATTTGCAGCTCGGGGGTTGAAGATAGGCCAAAGCACAATGGGCCATTGTAATTATTGAAGATCCAGAAGTCTAATTAATGGATTCACCACATCTTTTGCAGAATTTGTTTTCTCATTTGTTCATGTATGTTTCTTTATTTTTTATGGCACTTTTCCTTCATAGTTTTTAAGAATGGATTTTAATTGTTGGATTCATTTGCACAATGCCCAGTTCATTTCTTGTTCTATTAGCTAATGTTAAAGACTACCATCCTCATTATCTTTTCTGATATTTTTTTTATGGAGACCAGCAACCTGCAGCTCTAAATTACTACTTGCTTGACGAAGAGCAGTAAGACTGTTGTGTTGAATATTTCTTTACAAAGAGCATAATTAACAACAATACAACTAACAACTACGGGCTCTATTTTCCCTTCAAAGTGCACAATGAATCTCAGACATTACAAGCAACACAATTGTGAATGATTTAATTCATTATGGGAATTGAAGAATTTATTACAATCAATGACAATATTTGAAACCATGCAAACCAAGTTGTTACATTAACCACAATCATATTACATCGTCCTGTGAGTTATTAATTCGACCTGGTTATTTTCCGAACTGGTTATCTATGCACCATGTAGCCAGTCACAGTCCCAGGCTAAGCCTCTTCTTTTCTCCTCCCGCAAGCGCCTCTTCCTTTCTTGTCCATTCGTTTCCCTGGCTATTTCGTTTCTCAGGCGATTGAGGAGATGAACCGTCATGGCAGTTCGTTGACAACCGTCTTCCCAATTTGCATTTCGTTCTTTCCTTCTTCACAAGCGATTTTCGCTTGGTGCTTGATCTTCCTGAGACACGTGGATCATTTCTTGAAGTGACAACATAGGAATCACAACACTTACACAGAGTAACAGCATAGGAGTAACATCAAGGTTCTTATTCCTCCTACAATCCACTTGCACGAAAATTAAAAAAAATTAAAATGTTTTTAGTGATGCGGATCTCCCGAGGCCAAGGATGCTCCTGCATCAGACAGAGGTTGAAGAACTTATCTGGCGTGCTATCTCCTGCTCAGACACCCACGATGCATATTCTAATCCCCTATTTTTCCATTTAGTTAAATATTCCAGATCTTTCTTTAGGCGGGTTTCTTTACCAACCCTTGTGGCCAAAATTTCTTCCATTTCTTCCACTCTCCACTCATTTGACTGGTAGTTGTCGCTTCCATTAATATGGTATACCTATTTCATAACTCTCTTCTCCTTTATGAAACTCATACAAATCTGCAACATTGAATATCAGACAGATATCCAATTCCTCTGTTAATTCTAACTTATATGCATTTTCAGAAATTTTCCTCAAAATTTTGCATGGGCCTAACTTTTTGTACTTCAGTTTATTGTACCGCTGGGAATATTTCCTTCCGCAAATGCGTCATTACCAGTTCACCTTCCTCAAAAACTTTCGTTCTTCTCCACATATCTTCCCTCCTTTTGTACTTGGGATTACTCTGTTGCAGCCTCATTTTCACATGTTCATTCAATTATTGAAGATCGCATCAACACTCTTTCTTTCTTTCAAATCTCACAACTTTATCAAGTCTCCTTTTGGTGACCTACCATAAACAATCTACAAAAGACTCTTTCTGGTTGATCTATTCATCGAATCGTTATAGGAAAATCCGAGATTTTCACCACTCAAACTCCTCAACAAATTTCCAAGACTTTTGTTTACCACTTCAATTTTCCCATCAATTTTTGGGTGATACGCTGAACTATACAATATTTTTTATCTCATTTTCGAATTAATACTCCTTGGAAAACCACGAAGTCTCACAACTTCTTTGAAAAATAAAACAGCCACTTCAGTTGCATCACTTGTCTTCTTGCACGCCATGAAATGTGGCATCTTTGATAACCAATCGCCTACAACAATCACAGAATCATCCTTCCTTTGTGTCCTAGGCAGCCCCAAAACAAAATCCATGCTCACATCTTCCCAAGGCCCTTAGGGTACTCACAATGGAGTATACAATCATGTATTTTGACTTCTTCCCTTTGCTACTTGGCAAATTCTATGGCATTCAACAAACTTTCTAACATCCTCATTGATGCTAGGCCGGAAATACCTTTATTTTATCAACGTTGTGGTATTATCCATGCCAAAATGTCCACCTAGGCCTCCCCCATGTAGTTCTTTGATAAGATTCAATCTTACTTACCCTTGAGGAATGCACAACTGTTGATTTTTAAATAAGAATCCTTCTTGTATGTGATAATCAAGAAACATTCTTCTATTGACACTCCACGGTACCTTACAAGCTTTTCACACTTCTCCAAAATCTGCATCTTCTTAATACAATTCCTTCATGCTTTCCAAACTCACCACTTCCATGGATAAAGTGTTAAGTAGTAACACTCTTCTACTCAAGGTATCTGCCACTTTATTTGACTTTTCGGATCTATGATTTAGAACAAAAGTGAAACTTTGTAAGTATTCAATCCATTTAGAATGTCTTGGATTCAACTTACCTTGATTATTGATATATTGCAACGCTTTGTGATCAGTCATCAAGACAAATTCTTTGGGCAACAAATAGTGTCTCCACTTCTTCAAAGCTTGCACTATTGCATAAAATTCTTGATCATACACATAATAGTTTCTTTTAGCATCATTCAAATTGTTGGCATGCTTGCATCACAGTCAACTTGAAATACAAGTCAAAGTTTGGAAGTGCCAAAATAGGCTTCTTTGTCACCTTCTTTTTCAAATATGCAAATTCCTTCATTGTTGTTGTTGTCCATTCAAATTTTCCCTTCTTCATGCATTCACTAAGTGGTGCAAAAATTTGAATGAAGTTTCTAATGAACTTCTAATAGAAACTTGTCGATCCATGGAAGCTTCTCTCTTCAAAAGTGGATTGTGGTGTTGGCCATTCCAAAATAGCCTTCACCTTTTCGGAATCCATCTTCAATGCTTCCTTAGAAACCACAAATCCCAAGTACACTAATTATGTCTGTAGAAATGTGCATTTCTTCAAGTTAATCAACAACCTTTTCTCTTGTAACCGTTGTAACTCTTGTCTCACATGCTTGAAGTGTTCTTCCTTGTTCCTGTTGAAGATTAAAATGCCATCCAAGTAGACTACAACAAAATTTCCCAGGAATAGTTTCAATACTTCATTCATAATCCTCATAAATGTATTGGGAGCATTAGTTATCCTAAATGGCATAACTAACCATTCAAACAAACCATCCTTAGTCTTAAAGGCAGTTTTCCACTCATCACCTTCCCTTATCTTGATTTGATGATAACCACTCTTCAAATTAATCTTTGTGAAGTATGCAGCCCCACTTAAACAGTACATAAGATCTTCCATCCTTAGCAAATGAAATCGGTACTTGATGGTGATTTGATTTACGGCTCGTGAATATGTGCACGTCTGCCACTCTCCTGTTTTCTTTGGGGTCAATATTGTTGGCACTGCATATGGGCTTAAACTCTCTCTAATCAATCTTCTATCTAACAGCTCTTGTACTTGTTTTTTCACCTCTCCACTCTTTGCAGGAGCCATCTTGTAAGGTTCCTTATTAGGTAAGCTTGATCCGAGAATTAAATCAATTTGATGAGAAATACTTCTCACCGGAGGTAATCCCTTTGGTAAATCATCAACAACAACTTCCTTAAATTTATCCAAAAAAGGATTTTTTTCTACATGTATAACATTTCGCTCCTCCCCCTTCTTTAATTCTTTTGGAATCATTGCTAAACAAAATGTTGCTCTTCTTTCTTCCTGCAAAAATTCTTTGGCAGAACATTACATGATTTTGGTGTTACTAGTGCTTATTCTAGCACAACTTCTCGTTGTTTCCACTACATTTTCCAGCATTGGGATTAATTTATATCATTGTCCATCTTTCTTGAACTCGTATATGTTTTCCTTGCCATCATGGTGAACTTGTCAATCAAATAGCCATAGTCTTCCGAGCAGTATGTGGCATGCATCCATCTCAACCACATCACATAATACCTGCTCTTGAAGACTTCCTATCTGAAAGCTTAATAAAAATTTCTCAGTCACAGTCACATGTTGTCCTCTTTTCAACCATGAAACATGGTAAGGATTTGGATCAACAAACCTCTTCAATTTCAGTTTGTCCATGGCTTCAGTGAACACATGTGTAACTGAATTTGTCCATACCCCCCTCCATGTCTCGTGTCCAGCGAATCTGACACGATTCGTTGTGACACGTGTCCAATTCGTGTGAGTGTTGTGTCATGTTCACATGACACGTAATTAAAACATGCCCGACACCACCTAAAACCGTGTCACGAAATCATGACACGTGTCCCGCAGAAAGAAAGTCCGCGGGCCCTCAAAAATGATTTTTAAGTTGTTTTTCTCTCATTTTAACCACAAGTTGGAACAGTAAGAAAGGTTAGAGAGCAGCAAAGGGCTTTGGTAGAGTGTGAGAATGGATTCCAAGTGCCAAGGAAGTGGATTTGTCCACCATTCTTCAAGTTTTTTTCAAAAGCAGTAGTCCAAGAACTTTGCTACAACAATCCTGGCTCAATCATCAAGGGCAGCTAGAAGAGGGCAAAAGAAAGGGAGGGATTTTCCCACTAATGTTCTCCCTCCTCCTTCATTTTCAACAGGGTCAGCTAGTGTTCCATCTGCTAGAAGTGGGGTTGCAGCAACAAGTTTAAAGGTTGAAAAACATGTTGTTTTAGCAAGGCAACAAGCTCAAGAATCAAAGTATCCATTGTGGAAGTATGTCACAAGACATCAAGGGCCCGGGTCCAAGTTAAAGGGGGGAGGCACTATTCTTTGGACATGTAGCTTTTGTAAAACTCAATTTACAAGCACCTACTTTCGAGTAAAGGGCCATTTGTTGGGCACACCTTGTGGACTTGGAGCATGTCAAGGAATGGGTGCATCCAAACAAAGAGAATTGGAAAGAGAGGCCAATGTTGGCGAGGGGATTGTGGCAGCGACATATAGGAAAACCAAGAATGAGGATCCTCTTCCATTCTTGAGGAACCCATCTAAAAAACACCCATTTGGGAGTGGGAGTGCAACAACAAGAAAGACGCATGCAATGGGTCCAATGGAAAATATATTTCAGCAAGAGAGGCGAGATGAGTTGGATCTTACCATTGGGATTTTTTTCCATCTCAACTTCATATCATTTAATGTTGCACAGTATCCTTTGTTTATTGAGATGTGTCAAGGTCTAACTCAAGGGGCTCCAGCAAGGTACATGCCTCCTGGTTCAAAGAGCTAAAACCACATTGTTGGTTAAGGCAAAGAGGTGGGTGGAGAAAATGCTAGAGCCTATTAAAGCAGATTGGCCCTCATCTAGTGTTAGTATTGTTTCATATGGATGGACAGATGCAACACGCCATCCATTCATCAACTTCATGGTGTCTTCCTTGAATGGACCAGTTTTCTTGAAAGAGGTGGATGCTCTTCGAAAATACAAGGATGCACACTATATGGGTGAGTTGTTCATTAAAGTTATTGAAGATGTAGGTGTTGATTCTTGTGTGCAAATTATTACAGATAATGCGCCTGTTTGCAAGGTTGTTGGTATGGTTGTGGAAGCTAAATATCCACAAATATTTTGGACACCTTGCATTGTTCATTCCTTGAATTTAGCACTTAAATCCATTGCTTCGGATGTGACATGGATCGAAAGTCTTATTGAGGATGCATGTCATATCCGCAATTTTGTACAAAACCATACCAATTCCCTCACAATCTATAAGAAGTACACACAACTATCATTGTGTAAGGTTGCAGATACATGGTTCTCCTCATCATTCATCATGCTTAATAGGTTGAGGGAGGTCAAGGTCGCTCTTGGGTCTATGGTTATTTCAGAGTTTTGGTCTTTTTGGAGAAAGACGGATCAAGCTTCTTCAAAAAAGGTCAAGGATACAGTGTTAGATGATGCTTGGTGGGAGAGGGTAGATCTTACCATTAAGATCATGGAGCCTATCATCTCTTTGTTACAATTTGTAGACACAGATAAGCCCATCCTAGGAGAGTTTTATGAGGGGTGGGATTCCATGATTGAGTCCATGAGGACCATTATTTTACAAAATGAGTCCCCTGAGTATGGGACACCGTTAGAGATATTTTTCACCACCATACAGGATATTCTTATCAGTAGGTGGAATAAGAATTGCACACCTTTGCATTGCTTGGCTCACTCATTGAATCCTAAATACTACAGCAGTGAGTAGCTCAGTGGTGGGACTTCACGTAGATTCCCGCCTCACATGGATCATGAGCTTTCATAAGGGAGGAAGGAAGCATTTAGATGGATATATCAGGATAGAGAATCCTTTGATGGGGTGGAGGCAGGCTTTATAGATTTTTCCACTATCAGCGGGAGATTTTCTAGCTATGATGTGCTCAGATATAGGGGGGCTAAGAAGCCCCATTCTTGGTGGGAAACTCATGGGGTAGCATGCCCTCCTCTATAGGAGTTAGCCATGAGGATCCTTTCTCAAGTTACTTCATCCTCTTGTTGTGAGAGGAATTGGAGCACATATGGGAATTTGTACAATTTGAAAAAGAGCAGGCTTGAGCAGTCCAGTGCAGAGTCAATGGTGTATGTGCACACCAACCTTTGTCTTATTTACAAGCAGAGGGAGGAGTGGTTGAAGGGAAAGACAAATATGTGGGATGTCTTTCCTGATGATATGGTTTTGGATGACACTGTTGAGTTTGCATTGGCCAACATGGATCTTAATGACCCAGTGCTAGAGCCGATCACTTTTGAGGATGATATTCCTCTTGAGGGGTCATCCTCCACAGCAGCAAATCCAGTTCCATAGATTGGATTGGATGATCATGCAGAGAAGCCATAGAGTGGAGGAGAGAGCAGTGGCGACGACGTTTATTTTGATGATGATGAGTATGACATGGAGCCAGATGACTACTGACCAGTGACAGTCTTTTGCTATGGGATTCTTCCATCTACTATTCTAGTATCTTGTTCTACCTTATTTTGTATTTTCCACTGGCATTCCCACCTATAGTAGCCTATGGATGTAGGTTGTATCATGTAGCAATGACTCAGGAGTCAGTGTCTATGTAACACATTTTGATTTTGATGACTTAATGAGAAAATGCAGTTTGTGGTTTGAATTTCTTGTGTGTTTCAAATTTCAATGTTTGTCATTATGATTTTAATATTTATCAATTATCATGATTCATGATTTATGTTAGAAATTAGTACTAGTTGTATCATTGTATGATTCAAGATTGAATAATGAATTTGTAATATGTATCATCATCATCATTCATGTAAAATTTAAATGTTTACAATTTTATTAATTTTGTATGTGTAATTCATAATTATATATATATAATGTGTCCTCTGTGTCCTGTTTCTGGGGGTCGTCGTGCCTGTGTCCGACACTCGTATTTTCATGTCCCGTGTCCACATGTCTGGTGACTTAGGTGAACACTAAGTTTTCTGTACGTCCCCCATATATAACCAAATTGCAACATTTTCCTTGGACTTTACATTTAGTTTTAAGAACTTTCTTTCTTTGTTCTAGTTCTTTTGTTTCCTTTTGTTCAAATTTAACTAATACTCTCTTAAACATCAATTTCTCACCACGTTCTTGTTGAAGAACAGTAACATTCTCTTCAACAACAAAAGCCTCATTGACCTGCTAGACTTATGTCTGTGCTTCACCTATTCTCCCTTAAGCTTGTCTTTCTGGGCATTCAGATTTATTGTGGCCTTCTACTCCACAATGATAACAAATAATCACATACTTACCCTTTCCTCTTTCGAATCCTCCTTTTCCTTTCCCATCATAACTTCCTCATCTACCACCTTGGCCACTGGTATATTCTTCTTCCCTTTAATTTCTTTTAAAACTCCTTGTTTTACCTCTTCCTTTAGAGCCTCTTCCACTACCTCTTGGTTGTGTTTTCCTATCAATATTTTCTTCCACCTTCAAGGCAACTTATAGGATTCATCAACAATGCAAAAATAATGTGTACTCATTTCATCTTCAATTGAATACTTTAATCCACTTACATACCTTGCAACTCGTTGAAATTTCGATTATTTGATGTCTTCTCGGAGTGACAACCTAAATAACTCTTTGGTGTATTCATGAACAAATGTCTCCCTTTGTCTTAGGTTCTGGACTTGTCTATATAAATTATCCTAGTAATCATCGGGAAGGAATTTATCCATGACTTGTGTGACCATCTTCTTCCATGTTTTGATCCTTTCCAGCTAATTATTCACTCTATCTTTCTACAACATATTGCACCATAGTGTTGCATGTCCCTTCAGTTTCGTAATGGAAAATATCACCTGATTTGGGTTCTCAACATTTTCATACTCGAAATATATTTCGATTTCTCCAATCCAATCAACGAGAACATCAACTCTCATACTCCCATCATAACAGGAAACCTTAAATTTTTCACTACCCTTGTTACTCAAGTTCGAAATCAACCTAACTAATGGATCTCTTTCTTCATTATCTTGTTCTTCTTCTGGATATGAATCTACTTTAGCATCCACATTCCTTCATTTCTCGAATTCTATTATTCTTCGTCTCAAATCCTCCGGTTCTCGATTTCCTGCACCCCCTCTTCCTGCTCCTCTTCTCCATGGTGGGATTCTTCCAAGTTGTATATGTCTCACCAACATCTACAAACCCCACTCCCGGTTTTGCAACCCAACTTAACCTTTCATCACCCTTGTCGGGCAACCACCATGAACATGTGTTATGTACCCTGTCTCACATAAGAAAATTTAGGTACAAATCCTAGAGAAAAACCTTGCTCCGATACCACTTGATGCAGACCAACAACTTGCAACTCTAAATTATTACTTGCTTGACGCGGAGTAGGAAGGATATAGCGCTAAATATTTCTTGACACAAAGCATAATTCTACAAACAATTAACAACAATACATCCAACAACTATAGGATTTGTTCTGCCTTCAAAGTGCACAACGAATCACAGACATTACAAGCAACAAAATTGTGAATCATTTAATTCATTATGGGAATCGAAGGATTTATTACAATTAGTGACAGTACTTGAAACCACACAGACCAAGTTGGTACATTAACTACAATCATATTACATCGTCCTGTGAGTTATCAATTCGACTTGGTTATTTTCCGAACTGGTTGTCTTTGCGCCCTGTAGCCAATCGCAGTCTCGCGTTAAGCCTCTTCTGTTCTCCTCCCTCATGTGCCTCTTCCTTTCTTGTCTATTTGTTTCTCAGGCGGTTGAGGAGATGAACCGTCATGGCAGTTCATTGCCAACCATCTTCCCAATTCCCCATTCGTTCTTTCCTTTATCACAAGCGATTGCCACTTGGTGCTTGATCTTCCTGAGACACGTGGACGGTTTCTTGAAGTGACAACATGGGAATTGAAACACTTACATAGAGTAACAGTGTAGGAGTAACAACATAAGAGTAACAACATAAGAGTAGCAGCTTAAAAGTAACAACAAGGTTCCTATTCCTCCTACAATCTACTTGCACAAAAATAAAAAAATAAAAAAGTTTTGGTGATGCGGATCGCCTAAGGCCAAGGATGCTCCTATATAATTTTCTATGTATCCTCTAAGTACCAAGGTATACCATCTTCATTGGTGTTGGGAATAAATATGTTCCTTTAAACTTCCTTTGCATCTTTCTTTTATTAGTTTATATTTTTTCATATGAGATAATGCTTCCCAATGGAAAGTCCCTAGTCTGGAGAGTTGAATGTGATTTCTTTAGTTTTGCATACATTTTCCTCCATCTTATTTTATATGTAATCATTGAAATATGGCACTGTGTTCAGGGTTTAAAGCTACTTAAGGCCTAAAGTAGGGAAGTCTTAGAAGCCTCTAGAGTGTGCCTTGGCACTATTCCCTAGCCATGAACATCTTGAGGAACAATATCCATTTTGGTGTTGTTGTTGGAGAATGAAGTTATGTAATGTATTTCCTTGGGAAATGACATTGATAAGGGTTTGATTCTTGGTGGTAAACAAGAGAAAAACAATATGTTGTTGGGTTCTTGTCAAGAAGATCTTTTGGAAAAAAAAAACACTTTTCGACTATATTTTGTTGATGACTCCATTGGGAAGCATACCTTGTTGTTGAATGGAAAGGAAGGTCTATTGTATGACATACATGGCCATGTATAAAATGGAGAATCTTTTTCACATGACTCTAGTTTTGTTGCTTAGTCCTCTATTGTATTTCCCTGTACATTTGAGAGACTTTTCATTTACCTTCTTCATCTCAAGGTTGATAGAATGTGTAATATGCTTTCCTTATTTAATAGAAGATATTGGATTTCTTCTTAGACTATCTAGATAGATAGTTTTTTTTCCCACTTAAAATCAAGATAGGTCCTCTTTAGTGTTCTTTATAGACAAGTGTGTAGAGAAAGAATCCCATACACTAATTCCTTTAGTGGCTAGTGAATCATTTGAGTAGCTTTCTCAAGTTCCTAATCCTTGGGTGGTGAATAGAAACACAGCCCTCCATCTTCTATAATTTCTTCACGACATGCTTGCAAACTATCTCAAATTTCTTCCTAGGTTTAATGGAGACAATGGGGTTACAATGGAAGAGCATATTACAACATTTCAAGATTATATTAATTATCCGGGAATTGTGGATGATGATGTTTTGATGAGAATTGTGCATATTATGCATCAAAACATGAACAAGATTCTGCCTTTTACCTCTGAGAAAGAATGTCTCCAACTCTGGGCCAGATGCTCAAAGATATTGGAGTTAGAAAACAATTTACTGGCCTATGGGAAGCTATACGGTTCTAGCACTAGTCATGTTCAAAAGCGCAAGAGGTAAGCCTAACGATCTCCAACTCTGGGCCAGATGCTCAAAGATATTGGAGTTAGAAAACAATTTACTGGCCTATGGGAAGCTATACGATTCTAGCACTAGTCATGTTCAAAAGCGCAAGAGGTAAGCCTAACGAGGGACATGCTTATTTTTTTCTACGATATATATATATATATATATATATATATATATATATATATATATATATATATATATACCAACTTTATTCAATCAGATCAATTAGGAAGTGAATAGTTGTTTCAATAGTGTTTATGAGGATGGTTTTGTTTTTAATCTGCAAGAATAACTTTTACATTGATGTGCCTGAAGGTTTTACAAAACATGCGATTCTACCTTCTATTATAGATATCTTGAATCAATGAGAAGAAATTGTTGTTTAGAATAATTATCGTGAGGTTGTTGTTCGAGAATTAGTTCAATATGGACAAATATGCAAAGATAAAAATAAAAATAAAAAATCTTTAATTAACCTTGACTGAAATTTGTTGTAAAGAGCCAATATATGATGATTATGAGGATAATGATCAGTGATTTTGTCTAGATACTAAACTTTTATCTACCATGGGATGGTCAAGTTAACTTTTATCTACCATGGGATGGTCAAGTTTGTTATCAAATACAACATATTCAGATGATGATTTTGTTGTTGATTTTGCTACTTCTTTAATCTATGATGTGCATATGTTTATAAACTAGAGATTTAGAGAACGTATCGAGGATAAAACAACAAATAAAGTCGTTGAAAGTACCGAATGCAACACATTGTCTCTTCCCCATTCTTTGTTTGAAGCACAAAGAAAATAAGTCATCACCATCAATAATGAAGTAGAAAAATCTACCATCGTGCAAAATCAACCAAATCATCCTTGAAAAGAGGAAAGGCCTTTATTCTCCTTGGTTGATCAAGTGCATTTCTCCCATATTTTTAAAGGTTCCGTTGAAACTTGGTTTTAGTCGATTCTATTTAAGACATCAAGTGTTTTTGGCCTTCTAGGAACAATGTTCCAGAATTGTAAGTTTAATTTGCATTTTTATTCTAAGTCGTGGTCATACATCACATTGTTTCCTTTATTAACCAAGTACATGCATGTGGCTCACTCGGTCAGAAAAATGATCTCTTGGTTTCATTAGATGTTTGATTTCACCTAGTCAAGTTGGATCCACTAATTAGAGTAGATAAGCTTGTATATAAATAGGCTAGTTCAATTTTCACAAAAAAAAAATTGCGAGTTTTTGTAGCAACAAAACATCCATTTTTGTAGCAACATAACATATAATTGGTTTTGGTGAAATAATGAATCCATGCCCAAATGAAAAAAGGAACTTAGTTTTCAGTTCTTGATGCCTCATAAGGAAGCATCATCCAAAAGTTGGAGTGAGATGTTGTAACTCCAAATTTTTGACAAAAAAATGGCTTAGGAGATATAAATTGTATAAGTAGGAGGAGGTGTATCAAGAGCATCAATAACATGGAAAAGAAATGAACCAATAAAGATGTTAGAAGTTGGAGGCATCCAAACTCATACATTGATCTCGTAACCATTATAATGCTCGAGAGGTAGAGATTGTTTTGGCAAGAGGTCAAAATCCATTTATAGTTAATTACATCTACTAGCAGGGTAGTAAGTCAAGCTTATAGCAATGGTGATTTGACACAAACAAGACACCTCCAGTCTTCTTATCATTGACTACTTCATGATCTCATTGAAACTATTTTTATGTTTTCATAATATTTATTGTTTTGTATAAACCTTGGTTATTAATGCAATATAAGGAGGTTTATTTGTTCCACCATATGGGGTCAAACACATATGAAGGGTTAAAGGTTCAAAGTATATACCACATTATATACTTGATGGTTTAAAGTGGATTCGATGCACAAGTGGAAATTTCTTATGCCTCCATATCAGGTGGTGGAAGATAGGGCCCCATCAATGGCCATGATGCATTGCAAGCAATGGAAGCATATGGTTTAATCCCAACTTCACGCTCTACAATTTCTAAACTTTCCAAAGATACATGTTAGTATAGTATGAATTGTGAAGGCAAATGAGTCATTTGCTAGGCCACCTCCTTTGCCTTTGCAAACCACTTGTGGGGACAAAAGTAGTTTAAGGATGTTGATAGCTAGTGGACACATGGATGGCGACTGCTAAAATCCTAATATGGCTCGATATGTATATTTGTAGCAATTGTTTGTTTAAATGGAAAACCATGAGATAATTATATCTACCAAAGAATATTGCATATATTCTGAGAAGGATGACCCATACACACAATGGTAAGCTCAATTGCAAATCACACCACTCATGTTGGTTTATATTTATATCTCTATGGAATCTTCATATCACTGTTGATTGGGGATAATTATGTTTGAAAATTCCCATATCACCTCATGATCAACATTGGGCACCCTATCATACTATTGTTGAAAACATAGTTCTGTAGACCCTTTTGTAGTGAACTTTTTTCAACCTTTAGGGAGAGGAACAAGTTCCCTAGTGTCATTATTTGGTAAATAGTGTGTTCCTACTATTACCACCTAGATTCTCACTTGGTGCAAAGTCCCTATGCACAAGTGATGATAGTTCAATGGCAACTTAGGTGAGCCATAATTATTACCTTGATGGCTTGACCTTTCTCTCTTTAGATCAAAGAAAGTACCTAGCCTAGGGGGACTTCCCTATGATTAACTAAGCCTAATTGTTACAAGGAGTCATGAGTAATATAGCTTAGTTAATTGTTTTGACTTATGTGTATGGTGAATGATCAATATTTCAGCCTTAAAATCATAAATGAAATTGTTCTCAATGAGATTGCAAATTGTTGGAATTGTGTGCAAAATGTTGATGTGACTTGCTCCCAAATGAAACAACAATGTGTGTTAGAGAATACAACTTTCTTAAGATTATAATACCCTTTAGAGTGATCAATGGTGTGTGTTGGTGCGCAATGGGCAGACCCGAAGTTAATCATTAATAAATCAATAAATCCCTTAGACACCAACCCTTTCAACATCACCTGCAAGCAAGTGAAGTCTCACCCGAGGCATCTAGAGGGGTTGTAGGAACCACATTTATGTAGTAGGGGGGCATGAGGCATTCAACATAACCATATTATTCAACTATTGTGTCCACATTTTATGTTACTTAACCTTTAATTGTCATGCAATATACCATGTGCGCGACATTACTCCACTTAACATTCATTCACTCATCATTATCTTAAGTGTGTAGGATCATATCAACATATATCAGTGACATCTTCAAAATACTAAACATTTACCATCATCACGCAGTAACCATAAATAGTAAACAGATATATATTAATCATCCATCATATGAATCAGAAACATAATACAAAAGCAACACATCAAGACACAAGGTTTTAACGTGGTTCACCCCAAATTGGGCTACGTCCACAACGGCTAGCTTATTATTTTATTCATTCACAATCTCCTTACATATGCACATTGTGCTTACAATAATATATATCAGTTGACATTACCTAAACATGCCTCAGACGTTCTGCTATAGTGCGAACCTGAATCCCGAAAGCCTCAGTCATAACTCAAAACACTCGAACACTTTCAAATTCTTCACTCTTATATTCCTGACTCTCTCCTCATCCTCCTTCTTTACCAAAAACCAATAACATATTTATAGTATTTCATTAGGGCTAAGCCCGTTACAACATGGTTACAAAGTGGAAAAATTGTCCCAAAACTTCCTAACTAACTCTCGTTTCTTGCGCGTTGACTCTTGATAATGCGCTAGCTTCTTTCCATGCGCATTATTGCTTTGTCAAAATGTCACGCAATCCGCTTCTACGCAATTCCCAAAATTTATCCAAAATAAGCTGCTCCAACAAGCCCCCAACATTAACATGTGGCTCATCCCGAGCCACTTCAGGCCTGCTGCCAGATTTCCAAGAACTTTTGTAGTGTATCGTTGGTTGTTGCAAATTTTTCCATGACTTGTGCTTCCTACTATACAATTTCCTTGGCCATTTCTGCAGTTAAGTGAGTCTTCAATTTTTCAATAGTTTCCTATGCTACCTATTTGACCTTGCCTTGAGTGGTTGCTAACTCTGTGATCACATCATAGGCTTCTTCTTACAATACCTCAATATTTTGCGCATAAGCCTATTGCTCTGCCCTTAGCTGATTTATTTATGAATATAGCTTCCTGTATTCAACCATTTTTTTTACCACCTCTGTTGGTGGTAATGTACTCATTACTTCTTTAAACTTTTTTTCCTTACCCTGCAAAGCATGTATATTCTGGCCATTCTCCTAAATCTCCACATATTCAGTCGACTGCGTCCAAACACCCATGCTTTCTGCATACAACTTAGCACATTCTACTTCCATACTCTTGATGTTTTTTATGCTTGTGGTGGCCATCTTTTTACGTTGCTCCCTTTCCTCTAAGGGAGTGCTTGGTATCTTTCAGGCCTCTAAGTCAGTGATATTTGTTCGGAAGCCCTAAATGGATTCGCTCAGATTTGTTACATGTTCCCCCAGTGGGGCGTCTTCCTCCCTTAGCACTTCTAAAATAATGTTATAGACCCCCTCAACCTCCTGTTTGGCTCTCTTTACCTTGTGTGTTGCCTCATCCCGTTCTGTCCTGAGTTGGTCATATTTTGCTTGCAACATGTCTTTAGATATTATTGTCTTTGTCAGCTCCAACGTGATCGACATTGCACGCACTTGAAGTTCCTATGTCACACTCGATTGTAAGCCATACAAAATTTCCATAGGAAACTAAGATAACACTAAGTCAATATGACTTAGCGCCTTGGCTTTCTCTTTCAATTCTACCATGGTGAACTCTAAGGCTCGTGTCGCTATCTTCATTGCACGTATTTCTCTTGATATTATAGATGACATTTGTTTCACCTCAACTGTCTACACTGCATTCTTTGCTTGCACTAATTGTCATGTTTGTATTGTTGCAAGTTTCGTGGTCTCCAAAAATTGTCGCAATGCAGCAATTTGTGCTTGCATATTTGAATGCCTTTATTCTTCTTATTTTTTCACGCGCTCAAAAGCTTCATCAGTTTCTTCCTTAACTTGGTTTGGAATCTTATCCAAGTCATCTTCTATGAGGTCTTGAATGGCTAGTTCTCTTACAAATTTCCTTTTCTTGCATTAGGTGGTTGCTTTCCCTATGTCTTCGTATTTTCTCTTCTCTCTCGTGTACAGGACTACTTTTTGTTTTTTTATGCTTGCGTCATTTCCTTTTTCATGTCCTTCTTTGTCTACTTCATCATCATCTACGTCTTGTACTTCTGGATTTTGTTTCTCCAACTACTTTGTATCTGTCATTGGTATCTTCCTATCGTAAGCTCAATCTTCCATAATGTGTCCCATCTCTTCCTCAGTTAACTTGTACCATGTGGGAAGCCACTCCTGATTTAGGTCCTTTCTAACTTGCACATACATGTGATGGAATCCTACCTTAAATCGTGCAACTGGATTGTATGCTTCGACCACCTATGGTGGTATCTGTGGCGTATGTTGAGGAAAAGATATGAATTTATCTTACTCAAGCATTTTCGAATCTTGCTTGGCTAAGGCAAGATAGTCGGGAATATTACCCTATGTTTATAGCCTCAAAATGTATTTCCCAATCCAAAAGTATTAATTACAAGGGGTTAGGCTGATTTTTTTAAATAAAAGATTGTTGCAAAATAAAACATTTTTATATAATTTTCTGAATATAACAGATTGTAGAAAGTAAATGTGGATATCAAAAGCAAAAATACCAAGTCACATATTAACAAAAATGAGACAGAATAGAAATCGCTTTATTTCATTCCAAGAAATCAAAAGTATCCTTCTCTTACAAAAATCCTTGTGGGGGCATGAACCAAGGTCAAACTTAGAAATCCCCAATGAAAACCATACAAAAGGACTATGACAAGAAGTAAAAACTGAACTTTAAAAAATCTGGATCAGCTTGCCATAGACTATTGCCCACTTGACTCTGCACAATATTTTTTATTAGTCATGAAACTCAATTCCTAAACAGACAAGTCTACACATACTATCAAAGATATATCATCACCTTTGAAACAAGCATATGAATGATATGGTTCAACTTTGAACCTTGTTGTCTACAATAGGACCCTTTTGTCAAAAAGAGAATTAGGCCTTTAATAAATTGAAGAATGAATGAAAACTGAACTATCTCAATAAAACACAAGAGCAAACCTTAGTATGCTTTCTCCTTATATTATCTCCTTGTTCTTCCTTCTCATTTGGCTTTTATGCATCCCAAATTAGTTGAAGTAGTTCAACTACCTCATTTAGTTAAGTTAACTAAAACTTAACTAATCTTTAGTTTAGGGGAAGTAATAATAATAATTAAGGGTCTTTTATTAAATAATAACTAAGTAGGTGGGACCCCTTGTGACTCCCTTTTATTTCTTAACAAAAATAAACATAATTAGACAACCAATTAAACACATGCCTCCTTGTGGCTCCCATAATTATTTCCACAAATTAAATATCAGAAATATTTCAAATTATATCCAAAACATGTAAATATCCACAATATTCCAAAATATAGTTTGTCGTCCAAAACTTTTTGTAGTCCATTGTTCTCAATAAATCAATTATAAACACATAATCAAAATCCATATTTGCCACTTTGAGAGGAAATTCTTCCTTTATCACTGTTGTCCCCTTTGGACTTCCGAGAAATAGCCTTAGGTTGGGTGGAAACTTGAGGCTTGATCTCACTAAGGACATGGGAGTGGTCGTCCCTCAAGTGCATATGGGAGGACACTGACTTGGCTGAGTTACTTGAAGGAGAGGAGGGAGCAGCAACAACAACTTTACCTTTTTCATGCACATGGCGAGCCTCGGTTTTGAGTCATTTTCTTGCATGGGAGGACTGTACAAGTGAGTGTGCAAGGGCAAGTTCAACATTTGGGTTTACAGGTGGAGGAGGAGGAGGTAATGACAAGTCTGGCCAGCCGCGATGGTGGGAGACTATTGGGTGAACAATCTCCTGCCATCCATCATTCTCGGGAACTTCAGGTTGCAAAGATACATGGGGAGGCATAGGGATAATAGGAACATTTTGGGGCTAGAAGGGAGGCCTCTCTAGTCCAGGTTAGACTATCCCTTACCCAATCTAATTGAAAAACCCAGCTTGAAAAAGTTGGTTCAACTCCTGAGGATCGTCATCGAAATGTATTGAGAATATAGGCCTTCTAGGCCCTCTGTTCCAGTTACCTTGTCCCCTATTGTTTTGGCCATGACTTCCTCTGTTGAAGAAGCTCATCCTGTATGCAGCAATTATTAGCAGCTAGCTCTTAACAGACCATACATGGCATCCTCTTAATATGAAACAATGTTTGGCTCAGAAATTAACATAAGACCCATGCAATCCAATCCATAAAATTTATTTAATAATTGTCAAATGAGCAGGGGGTGAAAAGGGTTCATGGGATATCTGGGGGGATTGTAATAAGTGGAAAAATGATATCATGACAGGGAGTAAGAACATGATTCTTGCTTGACAATTCATTAAATAACTGACTGTGCAAACAAAACCAAAATATATCAGTTGCCATCTATCTCTGTGTCATTTTTTTATCACTGTCATACAGAGTTTTAATTTTATTTTAGTGAACAGGGCGTGCAAAATGAATTTGGGATCGTGAGGGGATTTATAATGAGCGAAAAAGTGAGAAAATGAGAGGGAATTATACAAATATTGTTCATAAAATAAATTAAATTAAACAACAATCATAACTCTATTTTAATTTCAATCCAAAAGCATCCACTTCGAAGACCAAGATCCTTGAATTGTTCCTTAATTACATACAGATTACTTGTTGTCTTCAATAAAACAATTTAATTTCCTAGAAATCTTCGATTTATACCAATCTATGTATTCTATATAATGACTATGCAAATCATTTCCAATTCCATAGTAACAACATAACCATTTGAACCACACTATTGCATGCTCTAATGTTGATCTCTTTTAAAACAATCATAATATGCAAAGTGATTCCCATTATCTATATCCAATATTCATCCTTGGTAATCAAACAATAATAGACCCAAAATTAACAATCAACAGTCAACTGTTATCAAACAATAATCGGGCCCGATTTAATCACCCAAGGGTCCCTTTTAAATCTGGACAGAATCAAGAGCATGTTCGATGAACCTATCATACACACAGGTCTTCAACCATATAATCATCGATACCAATGTTAATTCGACAACAGTACTTCACCAAAAACATGTAGCTCTGAACCTGAGATCCGCATTCATCAAACATATACAGACTTCCTTCCAAAATAAATGCTTGATAAAAGATAGAGACATAAGATGCATGAAGAGAACAGAACCATATTGACACACAAGTATCTCTTTTAATCTTGACAGAATCAAGATAGTGCTAGGATTTAACACAGTGATGACTAGAAATACCACAATCAACCAAACGAAAAGCTCTCGGGTTGTAGGTAATTCATACAAATTAATCACATAGAGAAAATACAGAGATTCGATCAAGAAAGGTCCTGAAGTTAGAGAGCCCATGCCATTTTATAATTACCACAATAATTAAACTGGTAAACCAGAATCTTGACAGTCTCCAAGAGGTGCCCAAGGAAAATAGAAGCAATTCGGGCTCAATAGAACCAAGTCGGGTTCAATAGAAATCTATTGCAGAGAGGTAACAAAAGTTTGCTTGACCTTTGAAAACACAGAGGGCTCATAATCTTTTTACCTCCTCAAGAATTTACCACCGAGAAGCAACCACAGGTAACAAATATAATCTTGGAAGAACAGAGAGTCGTGGTCTTTTGGAAACACCACAGTTATTTCAACTTATAACCCCGAGATCTTGACAGAGCCATAAAGAGAATGCCCAAGTATAAACAAGGCAATTTTAGCTCAACAACCCAGGCACACACAGATGCCTCTTAAAACTTTATTGCAGAGAGGAAATGAGGATTGATTTAACAATAAAGAATCCTCGAAAACACGGAGAGACCGTGTCTCATTCAACACCTAGGAGGTCTATAACATTGGAAAAAGAATTGACAGTGAGACTTCACAACATAACAGTCAGCCATTATGAAAGAGATGAGAGGAGAGAGTGTTAAAACTCTTGTGAAAAGAATGTCGGAGCACAATTCGTAGCCATTCAATACATACACAGGCCTCTATTTACATTCTGGGTAAAACAAGATTGGACTGTGGAATGCTCTTGGTGATAATGACAGTAAAGAACAAGCCATACAAATAATAGCTCATGTCTTAGACAAAAATAACCACACCACTGTCGACATTTGCACTGCGACCTGGATAAAGAATCACAACAACGACCGAGATGAAGAAGGGGGTTGTTGGTGCCAGAAGTCACCTCTAGATTGCATAAGAGGTAAGCCCGATACCCATCAGCTTGTATGTCACAATAAATAATTTAAAGAGTGGTCTAATGGATGCAATCTCAAGATTATATCGCTTTAACTCATAATATTGGACCATACAATGCATAGGTAAGTGAGGTCTTTATCTAACTTCAGTCAGTAAGTTGCAGTAAAAGGGTGAGTAGGGGGGAGAACTGGTGAGGAGATGTAAGGGCCTACTATGGACATCCGGTCTTCCAGCAGCCTAAGGAAGAAAATCTTCAAGAACGAGATCCTCTTGGACCCAAAGCTTCAGACACTAATATATGTCTAAATGACATAGTTACAATAGCACGATGATCAAACTTGCATCACAATGCTACTATAACTGCTCGACTGGATCCTCCATGCCCGAGCTACTCAGTATGAGAGGGGAAAAGATAACATGAGAAATTGATTAAAACTGGTGAAAATATTGCAGTGATCAAACCTACATCACAACAACATCACAACCCTCGACTAAATCCTCCAATTCTGAGTGTCTTAACACAGTGTTTACGAAGAGATGGAAATAAGATGACTTTCATTAAACAAGAAGTCTCAAATACATGTACATAACCAGAGAACCAGAGGCCTCGTTAAAACTTTGCAAGCGGGAGCCTAGCTCTACCATCGACATTTAAAATATATCAAAACTGGGTATTTATACTCAAAACAAAATCACAGAAGCATATTCGAGTAGATGCATTGAAGGCATTACGTCTGCATGCTTCATGACAGGCTATGCATGCAGTCTTTGTCTATATGTGAACCTCTATCATACGCAAACGAGCCTCAGAACGGATCTATCGATGAGCCGACTAGCTGATAGTCCTTTCTTGTGCCTTCTATTAATGGCATAAACGACGCTCAACCACCACCAACCAACCTTAATAACTGCTTCATTAGGATCAGGGAAGGCTCAAATCAACTTTGCACCTGTAAGATGTGGCAGCCTCAGCATTCGTCGTCTGGATCTGAGCTGGATGCTTAGGGGAAAGCCTGACGACAGACGTGGCTGCCGATGAAGTGATTGGCACACTTGGTATGGAGTAGCGTTCAGGAGATGGCCAGGTGGACAACTGTGGATGGACGAGGAGACTGAGGATAGTGTGGGGGCCACACAAGTGGGAGATGAGGTGTAATGGGATGGAAGTGATGTGAAGCGAGGTGGCATAGGTGGAAAGAGATGAGAAAGGGTTAGGTACCGGCGGGACAGTGAGTGGGAGACAGATGGAGGGAGTAGAAGTGATGAGGGGCCGCCACTTGTCGACCTAGGATAGGACACTATGTACACATCTTCATATCGGGGCTATGAAAAGTGGTTTAGAACTTCCCTGCTTTTGGGCCCGATGCACGTCTTTGGCTGACACGTAGCACCTTCACAAACCACAGTTTTTTTTCCGGCCTGCTCTACCCTTTCTATCCTATGCACATGTTGAGGCCCTGATATGGCCATCGACCATTGATCTGGGGCGCTCAGCTCTCGATCGCCCAAATTTGCGCACGCCTTATCATGTCGCGCCAAAATGTCTCATCACTCCTCCGACTTAGGATATAAGCCAAATTGTGGGTTTTTTGCCCATTTTCTTTCATTCCTTCACCAAGGAACCAACTTCTTAGGGAAAAAAAAACCCCTACAAATAAATGTGATAACATTAGGCTCCATGGGGGATGGCTTACTCCCTGTGAGATGCCAATAACTCTTCTGCAGTTCCAGTGTCTTACTGTTGGGCTATGGAGTCACCTATAAAACCGATAATAGAAAGAAAAATAATATTTACAAAAACATGGGAGCCACTTGTGGCTCAAATAAAGAACTTCTTGAGAAAATGCCCATTTACAGGGCCACCAAAAACTTGATCGCCCTCCAAATTTTGCAACCTGTAGGTATTATTTGGATGTGTCTTAGAGCTTTTGAATGGCCCAATCCACAAGGCTTCAAACTTGATGTGCTTTCCTCTGTCCTACTTTGGCGCATCCCATTTGAGAACCAGATCTTCCAGCTAGAAATCCTCCTTACTATTCTTCCTGTCAAAGACCTGCTTGATCCTCCGTTGATGGTCATGCGCTCTGTCTATCATATGTTCTCTGGTCTGCTGCACTTCTACCAGTTGATGTATCCTTCTAATCATATCATCGGGCTCTTCTTGGTAGTCTTGGAAGAATTTCGCTACAGGCAGGGCAAGGTGAGAAGGAAAAACTGCTTCAGCCCCATAGACAAGCTGGAAAGGGGAGAGGCCCAGGGATCTCTTCGTTGTCACTCGATCAGGCCACAGATCAAACTTAAGCTTTGAATCCCATGCTTTCTTATTATCCTCTAGCAGTCTTTTGATGATCTTTATCAGGATTTTGTTAGAGGACTCTGCTAGTCCATTGCCCTGGGGGTAGTAGGGGGTAGAGTGGATCAATGAAATTTTGAACTGCTCACAAAATTTGACCAATGGTTTGGCCTTGAAGGATGCAGCGTTATACGTGATGATTATGTTCGCGCAGCCAAACCTTGCCATAATATCTTCAAGAAAACCTATGATGACTTTGTGAGAAGTGCTCCTTGTGGGAATAGCTTCTATCCATTTGGTAAAATAATCTATGGCGGTTAGGATCCATCTGTGTTGACTGCTTGATGTTGGATGAATTTCCCCAGTAAAGTATAGACCCCACTGCTAAAAGGGTCATGAAGCTACTACAGGATTCAATGGTAAAGACTTGAGTTGTTGCTTTCCTGAGAATTTCTGACATTGGATACAAGCTCTGACTTTTTCATAGACATCAGTGAATAAAGTAGGCCAGAAGTACCCAGACCTGAGAATTTTGTAGGTTGTGGTTCTCCATAAATGATGTCCCCCACACAAGTTGCCATGAAAGTCGAAAATAATCTTTTGGGCCTCATGTGGGTCTAAGCATCTCAGAAGCACACCTAGAGGGTCTTTCCAATACAAGACCTGGTCAATAAGGAAATATCTAATTGCTTTGATCTTTAAATCTCTTGCCTTTCTCTTCCCCATTCCATCAGGGGGTCTTAATTCTTCCAGAAAATATACAATGTCTTTGTACCAGGGGCACTCTACCAATTGAAGGTTGACCTGAGGACTGCCATCAAACAACTCAGGCTATTGATTTTCTGAGGAAGTGTTGATGAATTTAACCCCCAAAGCTTTACAATTAGATTTAGACAATAGTTTGGCTAAACCTTGACCTTTAACTAATTTGGTGAGATTTATTTCCAAATCGAATTCAAGGATCTTGGCAATCCACTTGCTCCTTTTCCCATCTATGTCAGGTTGAATGAGAATGTCCTTCACAGAGGCTGAAGGAACATATGCAATGATCTTTGAATGCAAAGCATAGACTCTGAAATCTTTGAGAGATTTCACAAGGACATAGGTATGTTTCTCCATGATATCATATTTTGCCTCTGCATCTCTCAATGCCCTGCTGAAAAATGAAACTGGCTGCTCTAGCCCTTCATCATTTTTCTGCAACAAACCAGTTGCCACTGTATAAAAAGAAGTAAAAGAAAAAATCAGAAAATCATTGGAATAATTAGGACTGATAAGCACAGGTGCCTTCGTCAATGCCTTCTTGATCTGGCTGAAGGATTCTCGGGACTCAGCAGTCCATTTTACTTCATTTCCCTTTTTGAGCATGATTGTGATGTGCTTCACCAGCTCAGCAAAAATGGAAACAAACCTCCTTAAGAAATTAACTTTTCCCAGGAAAGACTAAACTTCCTTCCTAGATCTGGGAAGTGACAAGGTTTGAATAGCTTCTACCCTGCTTGAATCAATTATGACCCCATCGATTGATACTATGTTCCTCAAAAATTTCCCTTCCTTCATGGCAAACAATGATTTCTTGGGATTTAAGGAGAGACCAAACCTTCTACACTTCAAGAAGACTTTCCTCAGATGACAACGGTGTTCTTTATCAGATCTAGAAAAGACTATTATATCATCCAGATAGAGGATCACAAATTTATATTTCTCCTCAATGAAGGCAATGTCCATGGATCGTTGAAAGGTTGCCCCTACATTCATCAATGCAAAGGGAATTTCGGCATACATGAATGTGCCCCAAGGAGTGGTGAAGGTTTTCTTTTCTCTGTCCTCAGGCAAGACAGAGATCTGATTGTAGCCAGAAAATCCATCAATCATGGAAATGCTAGACGCACCAGTTACCTTCTGCAATATGTGTTCCATCTTTGGCAGCGGGTAATTGTCCTTCCTAGAGCTCCTGTTCAGATTTATGAAGTCAGCACAGAGTCTGATTTCTCCACTCTTTTTTCTCACTGGGACCAGATTGGCTACCCACTCATAATATCTCAAAGGCACAATGATTTGAGCATCCAAAAGCTTCTTCACCTCCCTTTCCATAATAGGCAGCAGCATAGGATTTATTTGTCTTAATTTCTGCCTAAATGGATTGGCCTCCTCTTTCAATGGGATCTTGTGTTCAATGACACCGGTGTCGTATGTTCTGACATCTTCGTATATCCAAGAAAACACAACAGCAAATTCCTTCAATAGCTCAGTATACTCGGCCCTCTACTCTCTTGACAGGTTGCTTGACAATTTGACAAATTTCGGGTCCAGTTATGTGCTAATATTGCACTCAGCCGCATCAGCATCATCTTTTGAGATTTTACCCTTCATTGCCACATCATTTCTATCAAAAAGCCTTTCCAAAGGAACCAGTCCCTTTGGGATGTGATTGTTGGGTAGTTGGACAATGTGAGGATCAGCAATCTTTTTCAAGAAAACATCAGGATGAGGCTCTATTTTAGAGTCAAGATCTTGATCAATGTGCAATATAGAAAACTCCTCAACAGTTTCCAGGAATCTTTTGATTTCAAGATCATCCTCAAACACTTTCCAATGCTTGACATTGGTAGGTATAGAGGGTCTATATTTCACTTTGACATCATACATGAGTTTAGGTGGCAGAGGGACTTTGAAATTGCTTGTTGAAACAGCCAGAGAATCAGCCATGACATTCTTTTCCCTTGGAATAAATGAAATGTTGAAAGCCAAGAAAAACTGTCAATGACGTCCCATACTTCATTTCTATATGTCCTAAGCCTGGGATGCTTAGCTTGATACAGATTTCTAATTTGTTTAACAATCAATTCTACATCTCCAAACATAGATATTTCCTTGATCCCCATGTCTTTTGCAACTCTTAAGCCCAAAACAAGAGCTTCATATTCTGCCACATTATTGGTAGCTTCAAATTTCAGTTTGTATGATAGAGATATGGTCTCCTGGGCTGGTGAAACCAAGACTACTCCAGCACCAGCAACATCCTTAGAGGAGGCTCCATCAAAAAACATTTTCCAAA
Organism: Picea engelmannii; assembly: GCA_009831015.1. NCBI lineage: Eukaryota > Viridiplantae > Streptophyta > Pinopsida > Pinales > Pinaceae > Picea > Picea engelmannii. The sequence goes on along the minus strand of ML799366.1, from coordinate 295,323 downwards.
CAGAGGTGGTGGAGAAAGAAGCTTCATGAAAAACCATGGGCTGCTTTTTTAGCTTTAAAGCAGGCTCAAGAGCATCAGTGAACTACAACAAATTGGCCCCCAACTCAGTGTCAAGTGCAAATACAGGATGGTTGGTGGGGTCAAATTCATCACTAATAATATAGGCCAACTGAGCATCTTTGTACAGTCTTCTATGCTCCCCTCCAAACATAGGAATGGTAGCATATGTGAGGTCCATCTGCAAGGTTCCCCCAAGCCTTTTAATCCAAGATATTGAAAAAATCATGCCAAACTCTGGAGGAACGTCATCCACCACAATATCCATGACCACACTTTTCATGGGCAGTTGAAACAAGGTCACAACTAGATATTTGATGACCCCATGACATTGCACCCTCCTTGAATCAAAAGAATACAAATCATGATAAGATTTTTTGATCTCTAATATGAGATCTTCCATAACTGTTTTGGGCATGAGATTATGAGATGCCCCAGAGTCCATCAGACAATTATGCAACACCTTATCATGTATGTTCAGTGATGTATAGAAGGGAGGGGATGAATGATCTATTTCTTCTACCATGGGACCTAAGATGAATGTTGGCTTCTCATCTTGGAGATTTACCAAGTCTGTGGAATTGCAAGATGGCTTAGATTGCAACAGCTTAGAGAGGGACCTTTTGATCACTTCGTGCTTGACTAGCTCTAAAAGGGGAACATGGATTCTAATCTTCTGAATTTCATGCTCAAAGTTAAAAGAGGAAAGGGGCTTCAGAATTTATCTTACCTCTGGGACAAGGTCTTTGGCTATTGGTGGAGGGTTTTGAGCCTTCTTGTCTTTATTGTTGTTTGTTGTGTCTTTAGTAGGCATCTCTGCTATGGAAGGTTGATCAAGGATGTCAGACTTAACTTCTTTCTTCTTTGACCTAAGGTCATATTTATTTGGGATGCTATTGGTTTTCTCCCCCTTACTTAGCTCATTTATTTGGTTGTCTAAGAGGGATTCCTTGTATGCAGATTGAGTCAAGTGAGGGAATGGGGAGGTGTCTCCAAGACAATGGATTTTAGGATCTAGCTCTTCCTCATCTCCTTCTTCATCAACAACAAGGTTATTTTGAAGAGGGGTTTGACTTTTTTTATCATCGGTATCTCTGCTTCTAGGCTCTCTTGGCATAATCTGAGCAACAACGTTATTCGGCCTCCTGAAGTTGCCTCTGTTATCAATATTTTGAGGATTTTTGTATGTCATATTCCCCTCTACTTCCAACCTTTCCATCCTAGTTGAAAGTGATTTTAGTAACTTGGTTACTTCATCCATTTGAGGGGGGGAAACAGAGGAACCGAAGGTGGAGGCTTCGGATTTTTTTCTTGGTATGTCTCTCTCAGCCTTATTCCTGAGTTGGTTAGCTGCCAACACATTGGATTCTAATTCCTGGGTTGCATCTTTCATATGAGCCAAAGAAGTATCTCTTCTTTATCTGAGCAGGAGGCAGAAATCAGGGTCAAAAGAACTAGCATAAGTGATTTTGGCAGAGGCTTTTGTAGGCTTTATTTCAGCAGGGATCTTATTGTACATTTTATTGAACCTTTTGGAGAAGTCAGAGACTAATTCTCCCTCTTTTCTCTTCAGAGACCCAAACTTTGTGATGTAATACATAAATTATTTTTTATCCCCCCACTGTCTCAAGAAGGAATCATCTAGAGCCTCAATCCCAGCAATGGATCCAAGGGTCAAACCTCTAAACCAATTTATAACCTCACCATCGAGGCTATGGACAAAGACTCTCATCCAGACATCTTCATTTTTTATATTTAGATTGTCTGCATAACTATAGAAGGAAACAAGGTTCTCTTCAGCAGTTAGGTTCTCTTCTCCAGTGAACTTAGGCATATATTTCAGGTAATCTCCAGCAAGGAGAGCATTCATTAGTTGAGGTAGGACCAGAGGGGCATATCTTGCAGCCACTATGGAATCCATTCTATTTCTAGGGGGATTGGCACCTACCATAGGGATATAAGGTGGAGGAGAACTAGGAGATGAAGGTGTTAGAACATGGGAGACTGGAACTGAGCTTCCGAGGGGAAAGGGAAACAATAGAGGATTTGGAGAAAAGGTTATCGGGCTTGGGGGAACAGAGGTTTCCCTTTCTGTGAAATCAGTAACTCTAACGAGAGGAGGAATGGTAAAGCCCAGGGTAGGAAAATATTCGTAGGCACTGGGTCTAAACCACAGTACAATTTCAGGAGAGAGAGGAGTGGTAATGGTTTCTCCCTTCAATCCCATACTATGAGGGGAAAACTCAACATGAACACTCCCAAAATTTAAATTTTGAGTGTCTTAACACAGTGTTTACAGACAGATGGAAAGAAGTTGACTTTCATTAAACAAGAAGTCTCAAATACATGTACATAACCAGAGAACCAGAGGCCTCATTAAAAATTTGCAAGCGGGAGCCTAACTCTACCATCGACATTTAAAATATATCAAAACTGAGTATTTATACTCAAAACAAAATCACAGAAGCATATCCAAGTAGATGCATTGAAGGCATTACGTTTGCATGCTTCCTGACAGACTGTGCATGTAGTCTTGTTGATGGGCGAAATTGACCGTTCGTCAACTGAGAGAGTGGAACCGGTCCGGGGTTGTCTAATAACCCAAGTCGTTTGGGATGAACCACCCTGACGAGTTTAGCGGCTCCGTTAGCCGATCTAAGGTCCTAAGAAAACAAAAGAAAACTAATCTACAATAACTAATCTAACTAAAAATAACAATTAAAACAAACTAAACTAATCTAACTAAAAATAAATAAAACTAACTAATAAACTAATCTAACTAAAACTAACTATTAAAACAACCTAACTAATCTAACTATTCTATATATACAATCTACTAACTAACACTATACTAACTCTAACTAATTAACTATCTAACTACTAATGGAAATATAACTTATTCACAAAATGTACAATATCTACAATTTACAGATTTGAATAAAACATAAAAAACTCATTTGCATTCTGTCCTAAGGCAGAGAGATATATTTTTTGTTGATTTTATAATTTTATGAACAAGAAATAAAACAAAAAATAACTAAACCAATTGACTAATATACTAATTCTAACTACAAATCTAACTAAACTACTAATATTATACTAAACAAACTAACGAAAATAAATCACAAACTGACCTGGAGAAATGCTCCAGATTTTTCCTGTGTATGATGATTGTCTTAGCTGATCGGAGGGAGGAAACCCGCACCGAATTATCCAGAAGCTTCTCGTAAACGATAGCTGCAGTGCTCTTCAATATAATTACAGGACAAACAAGACATAAAATTTACAACAATCTTATGATTTATAAATCTTCACAGTTAGATAAACCCGTATGCAAAGACTTATATGAAATGATTCAATTAACGAAGAAGAGAAATCTGTCATTCATTAACTGAAAAAAAATAATTGTTGTATTTTTAAGGTAATGAAAGAAATCAGATATGGATGAGACATTAATTAATTCATATCATTCTGCAATATACTATGATAGCTAAAGTAGTCTATAATCAACTGCAAGGTGACATGCATAAACTTGAAACAAAAGATTGATATTATGAAAGCGAAAGTTGTAGCAAAACATCAACTCTTGTCTCAGTTTGTATTAGAAATCCATATCCTGGTTCTCCCACAAGTGAGGATGATCCTTATTACAAAAATAATAAGTATTTAAAGACCTTCCACGGGGTACAACACCCTGTGGAAGTTATCAAAGCTGTTTACATAAAATCTGGGAAGATATCCCAAGTCTGACTAAACTAGGAACCTAAAATAAAACTAAAACACACAAATATCTCCTAGACTGTCCAGCATATCCAATGCAATTGGGATGTACCTGAAAGGTGTTCAAAATGGACAAGTTAGAAGAGTATTTTATTAATAAAATGATAAAAATCTAATTCTATAGACTAGCTACAGAATCTTGCGATTCTGTAGCTGGTCTAAATAAGACACAGAATCAGCATTAAAATCAATTGAAAATCTTTTAAAGAATTAAATTCAATTAACATCCAATAGCTATTTGAAAACAAATCATTCAAATTGAAATTGTTTTACCATTTTGAAATCAAACAAGACCAAGATCAATCAACTGATTACAGAGATAGGTGTACTCTGTTTCGTTTGTGGCCACAAAGTCGGGTGAACAAAATCATATCGAACATCAATGAAATCGTTTGATATCAAATTGAAACCAATATAATTAAAACAAATCGCAAGCAATTGTTATGCTGCCTCATAAACATGAGACACGATCAAATCCAAACAAGATCACTTTCAAATCGTTATAACTATATTGACATAACAAATGATTCATGCCATGAGCGAATTAAACCAAAAAAGACGCGTAAATTACCACAAATGAAATCATAACAGGATCAATCAATTGGTAACAGAGTTCGTAAGAATTATCCGATGATTTGTTTTTGCAAATTGGGGCAGACAAAATTGATTGGCCTTGATCGAAATCGTTCCTTTCAAACAAATTATAACTGGATTTGATAGAGATAACATATGTCGACCAATTCGTTTTGCAAATTAAAATCAAACAGAGCAGCATTTATGATACGAATCCAACTCATGAAAATGATCGAACTAACATCAATCCAATCAAGCGAATCAAACAGTTGGGGTTTAACATAGTTGTCGTGAATCAAATCCGTTCCATGATTCGGGCGTGGATATCATTTGCACAGACTTAAATGAGAGTATTGTTTCCATAAAAACAGAGTCATTCTTTCCAAATTGGAAACGATCAGAGTTGTATTCCCGATTTGGAAAATTATATGACACAACATATTAAAAGATCGTAACAACCAAACTCACGAAATCGTTCGACAATCACGGCATACAAACTATAATGAAATCAAATCAAAACATGATCGTATTCTAAATCTAGCATGAAACTTCTTGCTCAGAGTAGATACAAAACAAATTCAATTGAAATTAAACCATCAATTTTGTTAACTCAATCAAACAAACGAACAAATCAAATCCAATCGAAAACAAATCAAATCCGATAAAAATCTATCAGTGGCTAAATTGGGAAAGAGAAAATCGTGTTTCCAAATCGAAACTTCATTTATTTTTAGCGAAGCGAAAACGATGTACAGGATGAACACCTTATGACAAATCCATTTCAAAATATAAACAGATCTATTCGAAGACCCAATTCAAATCAGTATATTAATACTGGTCATTCACAAAACTAAAACGATATCAAAATCCATACCTGTATGACGAGCAGACGGCTTGATCATGACATTTTGGAGTTGACAACGGCTGTAGCCGATTCAACATTCCGAAAAACAATGGAACCAATTGTTTTCTGCTTCCTCTCAGTTGCTTGAAGATTGTCTCTTTGGCTGGTCAACACTGCAACTTGATTTTCCAGTGATTGGATTTTCGATTGAAGTAGAGGAACGTCTATATAATATCGTTCCAACCACAAATCACATTGGTCACAGGACGACTGTGTTGGCTTCGAAAGTGCATGTGAGGGTTTGATTATATTGTCGAGGGTTTCGTTAGGCAATTTGATCCTAGGGTAGCTAGGATTATTCTTTAATCAAGGGGGGAGATTCAACACGAAATCATAAGGTGGCTCGGAGCACAGACCCTGTGAGTAAGGGTACTCACTAGCTAGGAAGCGTTCTATGTCAGAGTCTGAATCCTCACTAAGGACTATGGGCTTTTGTTCAGTAGTAGGTTTAGGTTTATTCCTATCCATTCTCGAAATAAGCCGAGCGTTCTTTTTACCCTTGGCATCAACAGTAGGGTTTGCCTTGGCCTTTTTGCTCACAGGCTTTTTTATAGCCTCGGCCTTCTCAGTTATAACGTCTGGTAAGTCAATATTAGGGTCGACCGAAGGTTTAGGAGGAGGCAGTAGGACATGGAAGGGCACGGGTGGCTTGACCTTGGCTTCATTAACCACAGGCTTGTCAATCTGGACAGGGTTTGTATCATCAAAACCATTTCGAGCGATAAAAGCTCGCCAGCTATCACCGTGGAGACTTAAGTTATGAACAATGATAAGTCTAATTAGTCCATGGTGGAATAGGCTAGTGTCATCCTTCTCCCTTTTAAACCTTTTCGACATTTTATATAGGCTACGTTGGAAGTAAAAGGGCATATTCAACGGGTATCCCATAAAATTCATTAACAAACGCGGGTGGTAGAGAAAAATGAGTCCATATCGACCCTCACAGGTCACGAATTGTTTAACTATTATGAAAAGGTCATTCCATCGTGGTTTAAGCATGGATATGGGCATACCTCTGTCACAAGATGTGACCTTTCGCGAGACGACGCTCCACTTTCGAATTTTTGAACCAATGTTGGCCCGTGGCAGGTAACCCTGTAGCAGAACTGATAAACTCCTCATTGATTTCCAACTGAATGTCGCCCACCTTGGCTCTAAAGCCATCAAAAGTCAGGGCAAACTGTTGTGCCACAACTAGATTAAAACCCTCAAACCTCTGCACGAAGGTGAGCCAACCATTATCCTCCAAGTCCTTTCGGGCATTGTCGAATAGTAAGAAGGCTTGGCTACCGTTTGGCTCGATTCGCACCACTGGTGCCATGGAGCCGAGCACGCGGTAAGTCCAGGGTTTGGATCATAGCACACATAGGAGCAGAGTGCACGAAGGGTTACCCGAGCTAATAGAGGGGAACGGGGATAAAGGATAAGCATTAATGGCAGTGTGCGAAGGTGGTGGAGCTATTTCTGCCATGCAGAATAGTCATTGCTAATGGTACAACCGTCAGCGCTTATAGTTGTTCAACCCATCATAGCATAGTTCAACAATTATGTCACTTGGCTGACCAATGAAATCGATGGTAAGTGTATAAAACAATGCACGCAATCAAAGTTTTGCCATAGTTTTAAACACCCAACATACAAATCAAAATCAATACCAATGTTATGACTATGTGGCATGCGATGTATCAAATCATATCAAGAGTTTAAGCAAGGTACCAATGTGTTTTGAAACTAGGTGTTATATCAAATGAAATATATCAAGGGTTTAACCATAACACCTATATATTTTCATAAAACCAATGGTCATGTAGATCAGATCAAAGAACATGTAAATCCAAATGCCAATGCATCGCAAACCTAATGAAACAAAATTACACAATCAATCGAAGCATGAGTACAGATCAAAAGGTCTTGCCAACTGTATAATGATAATTAAAAGGTAAGCGCAATGGGCATATCGACAAGAAAGATAACGACAGTTCAAATAGTGATTTTAATGCGACTTAGAAAGACCAAGTTTTCACGCTTATAGTCGTGAAAACAAAACGAAGGTAAATGTGCAAATGTCGCAAAAAATAAAAATGTCGTTTATTTGAAAATTGCGACGAAAAATTGATGTTTGCAAAACATTGGTGTAGGCAGCTTATAAGACAATGGAAAAATGTGAATTGGCTGCCAACAATGGCGACACACTGGTAGAAGCAGTTATCTCTGCCAAAAGGAACAAATTCAGATTAGTACAGCAAAGATAATTCCAACTCAAAAATAACAACCAGAAAATCGTATAAACATCATCGTTAACCAATTATTCCAGCAGTGTTTTAAAAGATGAAAACTGATAACAGTCTTAAGACCAGCGAATCACGATATTAAAGATAAAATCTCCAATATTGTTGGCATAGCCACTGCTTCCAGCAAGCTTCCATAGCCTCGGCAGGGTTTCCATTTAACCCACTCTGACATCTGTATCCTGCCAAGAAGTTCTGGATGAGAATAAAGGACACTAAAGAGGATTCTTATTTGCAAATTTTCATATACCCGACATTGTTTCACTGCCAGCGGGCCTGTTCAGTACCCCGAAGAAGTTGCCTTGGCGTCATGCATGCATTTACCCGCTGCCAGCAGACCTGTTCAGTATCCCGATGGGTTTACAAGAATTTCCCACAGCTCTTCTTAATAATTTATTTTGTTTTGTTTTTTCATAGATATATAATTGAGCGGGGTGACGCTGAAAATTATTTTAACATATTTTTTCAGACCTCATCAGAATTTTTTAGAACTATCCTTTATTTAGATCCAGAGATGTTTTATTTACAAAAACAACTTCCTAAGACAAGGAGACATCTTCTGAGTCATTCCCTTAAGGAATAGGGACAGTGTGACAAGCTTTACTCAGAGATCGAAATCAGTTAAATTCTTTCAAACAACAGACTTTTCCAACACAGATATAAACTTCAGAAATATACCATTGATGTTTATTCCTTTTTCTTAGTAGTTATTTCAGTGAAGGAATTTTTTGTTTTCTTTATCTGAATAGCTCGGTACACAGGTATGTGTATTTTCCAAAAACACAAGCTGATAAATTCAAAGAAAAATCAAAAACAGAAAGCAAACGAAAAAGCAAACAAAAGCAAAATATGTACATAATATACAAGGGTTGTTATCAAGCGAAGTATCTTTTCAGGGCTTGTCCATTCACCGGATAGGTGTCAAGATGCCCTTCAAGATTCTGCAATCGAAAAGAACTAGGACCCAACTTTTCAGCAATTAAAAACTGTCCAAGCCATAAGTTTTGAAATTTAGTGTGCTCTCCCTTTCCCTCATGCGGTTTGTCCCATTTTAGGACGAGGTCACCTACTTCAAAATTCCTATCAGAAGCAGAGTTAGAATCGAACAAGTTTTTAACCAATAGTTGATGCTGATCGAACTTACGTTTAGCTTGGGCTCTTACCTCTTCTAGCTTCATCAAAGCGTTAATTCGGTTTTCTAAAGGGGGACAATCCTCTTCTTTGATTTTCTGCGATAGTTGAAGTGAAGGAAGAAGAATGTGAGGTGGCAGAATTGCTTCTATGCCATAAACGAGAAAAAAGGGGGAGTTATCTACAGCAGATTTTGGTGTTACCCTATCAGCCCACAACGCGTTCAACAGTGCGTTGTGCCAATTTTTGTGATTTTCAACCACCGTTCTCTTGATGATTTTAATCAAGTTCTTGTTTGTCAATTCTGCCAATCCGTTGCCCTGGGGGTAATAGCTAGCAGAATACTTCATCTTAATTCCTTTTTCCAAAGAGAACTCGCTCATCTCAAGAGAGGAAAAGTAAGAAGCATTATCGAATACTAAACAGTCAGGGATGCCGAAATGAGTGATAATATTCAAATTTAGAAAGGCAATTACCTGACTGGTGTTGAGAGTTCTTAACGCAGCAGCTTCAGACCATCGGGTAAAGTAATATGTGGCTGTCACAATAAACTTGTGTTGTTGTGAGGATGGGGGGTTGATTGGACCTATGATATCAAGGCCCCACTACTGAAAATGAGAATCTATTGAAACGGGCTGCAAAGGAAAGGTTGGTTTTTGTAACCACCCTGATGCTTTCTGACAAATGATACATTTACGACACAAGGCATGGGCGTCTCTAAAAATCTTGGGCCAGTAATAATCGGCTCTCAAAACCTTATGGGCGGTGGTGTCACCACCAAAATGACCACCATCTTCTCCTGCATGCAACTCGATCAAGACTTTTTTTGCTTCGTCTTTTTCAAGACAGCGCATCAGTACACTGTCAAAACTTTGACGAAACAGGAGACCATTAACCAAATGAAAGGAGGCAGACTTTAATCTCAACGCTCTTCTTTTAGCAGGATCCAGGTGACGGGGGGCTGACCCATGTTCAAGACAGAATCTTATATCATCATACCAAGGACTGACAGGGTTTTGTGTGCAACAAATTAGACTTTGATCGCGTTGTCATGCTGCTGAATCGAAAACCAACTTGCATAACCCTTGGCCTCTCACTATCTGAGCTGGGGTGATTTCTAAATCGTACTCGTGCAAGGAGGTGACCCAGTTAGCTCTCTTTTCTCCAAGTTCCTTCTGCACTAACAAGTTCCTGGTGGCTGGGTAGGGGACAATGACTTTCGTCATTGACTTCAAAAGATAGGACCGAAAGTGCTTAACTGCTTTGAAAACAGCGTAGGATTGTCGATCTACCGCTGGGTAATTAAGTTCAGCGCCTTTGAAAGAATAACTCATAAAGGCGATGGGTACTTCATTTTTCTCGGCATTCTTTTGGGTTAGGACGACGGCATAGGAACGGTCAGAAGAAAAAGTGTAGAGTGTAAAGTCTTGAGAAAAATCGGGGCTCATGAGAGACGGAGCGTCTATTATGGCCTTCTTTATTGCATTAAAAGTTTGGTTTTCTAGGGGTCCCCAGTGATATTGGGTGTCTTTCTTAATCAAGTTCTGCAAGGGTCTAACCATTTCGGAGAAGTTGGGGACAAATCTTCTCATGAAGTTAATCTGGCCTAAGAAAGACTACATAGATTTTTTGGATGTAGGAGGGGGAAGTTTTGCGATGACTTGAGTCCTTTCGGGGTCAATAATCATCCCTTCACTAGACACAATGAATCCCAAGAGTTTACCCTGTTCTACTGCAAACATGGATTTTTTAGGATTCAAAGAGATGTCGTATTTACGACATCGTTGTAGAATGGCTCGTAAGTGAGCTAGATGATCGTTTTTAATTTTAGAAAATACAGTCACATCATCTAAGTAAACTACGATGGACTGATTGATTAAGCCTCGGAAAGCAATGTCCATTGCTCTCTAAAAAGTGGCGCCAACATTAATCAATCCAAAGGGCATTTTACGATAAGCATAAGTGCCCCACGGAGTACGGAAGGTAGTTTTTAGTTGGTCTGGTGGAGACATCGGGACTTGGTTGTACCTCGAGAAACCATCCAGTAAGGATAGCCTCTCAGAACCAGATACCTATTGAAGGATCTGTTCCATGGGCGGGACAGGATTGTTGTCTTTATCAGACGCTCTATTAAGGTTTCGGAAATCGACGCAGAGTCGAATTTCCCCACTTTTCTTCCGAACTGGGACAAGGTTAGAAACCCATTGAGTGTGCCTAACAGGAAAAATTATCTTAGCATTTAGGAGCTTATTCAATTCTTTTTGAATGGTCGGTTCGAGTTTAGGATGCATTTTCCTCAGTTTTTGTTGAAAGGGTAAGGTTTGGGGCTTCATCGGGATGACATGCTGTATGATGTTAGGGTCGAAAGTTTTAAGGTCATCATACATCCATGCAAAGACATCTTTAAATTCTTTGAACAATTTAATAAATGCATCTTTTTCTTGTTGAGAACATCCCAACCCTAGATTAATGCACTGAGGATTTTCATTAGTTCCTAAGTTCACCTTTTCATAAGATAATGAGGAACTATTGGTTTTACAGTTGACCATCTTTTTAAATTTATCTTGAAGGTCATAAAACTTTTCTAATCTAATTACAGATTTAGGGATCAAGTTTACCATATCCGATGAAGATTCAGGAGTTCTCAGATCTGGTATTACCGTGAAATCGCGCAAATTGTCGTCGTGCGTGTGTTCATCTATCACCGCGCCTTGAAAGGTTTCTTCCATGTGCAGAAAGTTAATAATCTCCTGATCATCATCGAATACTCTTCAGTTCGTGATGTTGTTGGGGACAGATGGTCGAAATAGCAGCTCAACGAAGAATGCGTCTGGGGACAAGCCTTCTGCAGGAAGAAGTTTAGAAGCTACATTAGCTAATAAATCTACTTCAGAGTTATTCAATCTAGGAATAGAATTTATATTGAAAGCGGAAAATTTATTCATTAAATTCCATACCTCAGACTGGTAGCTTTTGATATGCGGAGACAGACAGTGGATAGAGTTTCTTACCTGTCTAACCACTATTTCAGAGTCGCCAAAGACGGTTAAATTTTGAATGTTCATATCCGAAGCTTTTCTGAGACCTTACAGTAAAGCCTCATATTCTGCAGTATTGTTAGTACATTCAAATTCCAACCTACATGCAATCAATGTTTTGTTACCTGCCAGATCGATAATGACACAGCCTGCTCCAGCTCCTTCTTTGGACTTTGACCCGTCGAAATATAGAGACCACATTTGATTTCCATCGGGTACATGGGACCATTGCGTAGAAGTTGTTGGATGCATATATGCTACAATCTCGGACTGTTGTTCTGGATTGGTGATAGGTGAAGCCTCAGCCATGAAGTTGTTGAAGAAGGTGTCCATCCCTTGTACTTCGGGTGAATCAGCAGAAGGTGTAAACGGTTCATTGGGATCGTTCAAATCTGTGACCGTGAACTTAAGGTAGCGCTCACGATTTACTTTGATTTTATTAGGCTTGTCGTTCTCTGGAAGCCATAGATGGGACCAATCTGTTGCAAAATAACCATGTAGCTGCTCTGACCGGTCCCTGCTTAAAAACAGACCATACACTTCTAGAATATCCACAACAATTATATCAATAACTTGATGAACCTTGGGCTTAGACGATAATCTAATAAGCACATTCTTGAGTTCTCCTATAACTTTAACATTTGTCCGATCAAGTTGTATGATTTTTAAAGTAGAGGGTTCAACTTCTGCGTTAATATTTTGGCAAACAGACCAAGGCATCACATTGGATGATTCTCCTGAGTCTACCATACAATTGTGCACGTTTCTATTAAAGATTTCGAAAGTTAACAGGAATGGAGGTACATTTTTGCGAGTACTAAGAGTGGTAGCTTGTGGCTTTTTACTCGCAATTTCTAAAGCTACTTTATCTACATTATTTACATTATTTACAGTACTCATAGGAAGGCTTCCTTTATATTGAGGATCAGGATTGTTTTTAGTGGAAGTCTTCTGGGGAACTTTGTTTTGCACAACCTTGTTACCATTAGAATTACCATTTTTGCCATCCTCTGAGATATTTTGTAACATTTTTTGAAGCAGAAATGGAAATTTCAATAACTCATAAATAGAAATGTTAGCCCTTAACTTTTTAAGATCTTCAACTACATCATAATCTAAGTTGGGGTTCACATTACTCTATTTAGTCTCAGCTGATTTAGATTGCTTTGGAGGCGAAGTTGTAGTGTTTTCGGTAGAAGGTTTGTTTGTTGTCTTACTCCTGGTATTATAGGGGTGTACTGTCTCAAAGTTAGCTTGAAAGATGCTATCCAAGAAGTGTCCAAAAATGTTTGGAGAAGACTCTTCTTCTTGAACTATCTCTTGTTCAACTACCTCCTCAGGAATCTCAGGAGGCATCAAGTTATCTTGGGCTTCTAGAATTGTTTGAAGGGCGCATTGTAGACTTTCTAGATTTAGGCCTTCGGTGGTTGGATTAGGTCGGTTGGTAGGAAAAGGCCTTCGGAACGGGGGTTTGTAAGGTCCTTTGCTCGAGGGAGCTTCTTCGGTCGACCTTTTGAAGTCTATAACTTGATTTGATAGTTTTTGAACAACTTTGGTTAAGTTTTCTAAATCAGAATTTTTAGGTTGTGTTTTACTTTGAGTGGGTCTGGGGAGGATTTCGATCTTCTTCTTGGAAGAAGAACTAGTCTCAGTTTCGTTGCTAGTAGAATCTTTAATACTAAGTATGTCTTTTTCAATCTGGTTGGCCTCCTCGAAGGCTTCTAACAACGTGGCTTTCTTAGATCGTTTAACCCAGATAGCTATACTTTGATGCAAAGCTTTAGTGTAGTAAGCTATTATAAGACTCTCAACAGGCATGGAATCGATAGGGATTCAGTTTTTAAGTGTTAAGAATCTTTGATTAAAGTCTTTAACTTTTTCTTTTGGGTTCATTCTTAAGCTAGAAAGGTCCATGACTAGGACTTCCAAAGGCTTACCATCTCCGAACTTTTCCAAAAAGAATGACTCAAACTTTTCCCAAGACACGATGGTATGGGGTTGCTGGGCAAAGTACCATGTGGACGCATTACCCTGGAAAGTATAAGGGAACAACCTACAGACAACGTATTCATGTTCGACATTGCGGAGTCTTATGGCTAACATTAACTTTTTAATGTGATCTTCAACGATCTGTTTTGAGTCAGGGTCAAACTTTGAAAGCCATTTCTCTGGATGCTTAGGTAAAGGATGTTGGGCTCCAAGTACAGCTACATCATCGTGGTCAAGCCAGGTTCTAGCAGGGTTGTTCTGCTTTTCCATTGGGGTAGTGGGTGTGGAACGCTGAGAAGGGGAATTGCCTTCGTCAGAGGAATCTCCTCCAGAAGAGGAAGGAGATGATAGAGGTGGTGAAGGGGGTATCCTGGATCCTCCTGCAGCAGGATTTAAGATTGGATCTGAAGGATTCACAGTAGGATCAGTGCCTCCTAATTGTTCTCTGATATCGTAGAAATATAGAGGTTGGCCCCATGGTCGGTTAGGTTGCCTCAAACGGGCTAAGGCACTATGTGTTTTAATAAGAGATTGACGGACAATCTCTTGTATGTCACCACCTGTAGGATTAGGGGTTGCTGGCTCAACTGTGATCTATGGATCATCGGTTGAAGTAGTTGATGTTTGAAGGGGAATATTATCGTTTGAATGGCTTCTAGTCACTATAGGTGAGCGATTAGGTGGTGGAGGAGTCTTGCGAACGCCTCGTGCCATTAATTAATTTCAAGCCCTCCTTCTAGCGTCATTTGTTGATGGGCGAAATTGACCGTCCATCAACTGAGAGAGTGGAACCGGTCCGGGGTTGTCTAATAACCCAAGCCGTTTGGGATGAACCACCCTGACGGGTTTAGCGGCTCCGTTAGCCAATATAAGGTCCTAAGAAAACAAAAGAAAACTAATCTACAATAACTAATCTAACTAAAAATAACAATTAAAACAAACTAAACTAATCTAACTAAAAATAAATAAAACTAACTAATAAACTAATCTAACTAAAACTAACTATTAAAACAACCTAACTAATCTAACTATTCTATATATACAATCTACTAACTAACACTATACTAACTCTAACTAATTAACTATCTAACTACTAATGGAAATATAACTTATTCACAAAATGTACAATATCTACAATTTACAGATTTGAATAAAACATAAAAAACTCATTTGCATTCTGTCCTAAGGCAGAGAGATATATTTTTTGTTGATTTTATAATTTTATGAACAAGAAATAAAACAAAAAATAACTAAACCAATTGACTAATATACTAATTCTAACTACAAATCTAACTAAACTACTAATATTATACTAAACAAACTAACTAAAATAAATCACAAACTGACCTAGAGAAATGCTCCAGATTTTTCCTGTGTATGATGATTGTCTTAGCTGATCGGAGGGAGGAAACCCACACCGAATTATCCAGAAGCTTCTCGTAAACGATAGCTGCAATGCTCTTCAATATAATTACAGGACAAACAAGACATAAAATTTACAACAATCTTATGATTTATAAATCTTCACAGTTAGATAAACCCGTATGCAAAGACTTATATGAAATGATTCAATTAACGAAGAAGAGAAATATGTCATTCATTAACTGAAACAAAATAATTGTTGTATTTTTAAGGTAATGAAAGAAATCAGATATGGATGAGACATTAATTAA
>ML799366.1:259904-273769 GCA_009831015.1 Picea engelmannii | reverse complement strand
ACAGGTTGATGCATGGTTCAGACTTATTGGTACAGGTTTACAGCAATATATCTCACAGTGATAGTGTGACAGTGGTTCCATCATTCTACTTCTACTTCAGGGTGGCAGGATGGGGCAAGGACAGGTGGTTGTAGCCACCTTCCGGTTGTAGCCGTAGGACATTGGGGGTTGTAGCCTCCTTCTGGTTGTAGCCAAAGATTTGGGGAGTTGGAGCTTCCCTCAGGTTGTAGCCTGAGAAACTAGGAGGTTGGAACCTCCTTCCAGTTGCAGCTGGAAAACAAAGGAAGTTGGTGCTTCCAATGAATGTAATTCTTCAAGACATATAAGAAAAAGCATTCTGTGGTTTTCTCCCGATTTGGGTTTCCACGTAAAACACTGGTCTATTGTGCATGTGTGTGATTGTTTATTTATTACTGCTCATTATTGGATAATAATTCTACATTGATATAACATTTGAAGAAAAAGGATTATAATTATGTTATTATTGATTCACCCCCCCTCTTAGTAATCCAACACCACCTTGGCTCTTCAGCCATCAAAATTCAGGGCGAACTGTTGTGCCACAACTAGATTAAAACCCTCAAACCTCTGCACGAAGGTGAGCCAACCATTATCCTCCAAGTCCTTTCGGACATTGTCGAACAGTAACAAGGCTTGGCTATCGTTTGGCTCGATTCGCACCACTGGTGCCATGGAGCCGAGAACGCGGTAAGTCCAGGGTTTGAATCATAGCACACACAGGAGCAGAGTGCACGAAGGGTTACCCGAGCTAACAGAGGGGAACAGGGATAAAGGATAAGCATTAATGGCAGTGTGCAAAGATGGTGGAGCTATTTCTACCATGCAGAATAGTCATTGCTAATGGTACAACCACCGGCACTTATAGCTTTTCAACCCATCATAGCATAGTTCAACAATTATGTCACTTGGCCAACCAATGATATCAATGGTAAGTGTATAAAACAATGCACGCAATCAAATTTTTGCCATAGTTTTAAACACCTAACATACAAATTGAAATCAATACCAATGTTATGACTATGTGACATGCGATGTATCAAATCATATCAAGAGTTTAAGCGAGGTACCAATGCATTTTGAAACTAGGTGTTATATCAAATGAAATATATCAAGGGTTTAACCATAACACCTATATATTTTCATAAAACCAATGGTCATGTAGATCAGATCAAAGAACATGTAAATCCAAATGCCAATGCATCGCAAACCTAATGAAACAAAATTACACAATCAATCGAAGCATGAGTACAGATCAAAAGGTATTGCCAACTGTATAATGATAATTAAAAGGTAAGCGCAATGGGCATATCGACAAGAAAGATAACGACAGTTCAAATAGTGATTTTAATGCGACTTTGAAAGACCAAGTTTTCATGCTTACAGTCGTGAAAACAAAACGAAGGTAAATGTGCAAATGTCGCAAAAAATAAAAATGTCGTTTATTTGAAAACTGCGACGAAAAATTGATGCTTGCAAAACATTGGTGTAGGCAGCTTATAAGACAATGGAAAAAAGTGAATTGGCTGCCAACAAGTCTCTGTCCAAACATGAACCTCTATCATACGCAAACGAGCCTCAGAACAGAGTTGTTGATGAGCCGACTAACTGACAGTCCTTTCCTATGCCTTCTATTAATGGCAGAAACGATGCTCAACCACCACCAACCAACCTTAATAACTGCTTCATTGGGATCAGGGAAGGCTCAAGTAAACTCTACACATGTAAGACATGGCAGCCTCAACATTCATCATCTGGATCTGAGTTGGATGCTTACGGGGAAGCCTGATGACAGACATGGTTGCCGACGAAGTGATTGGCTCAGTCGGTATGGAATAGCTGTCAGGAGACGGCTAGGTGGATAATTGTGGATGGATGAGGAGACTGAGGATAGCGTGGGGGGCACACATGCAGGAGATGAGGTGTAATGGGATGGAAGTAATGTGGAGCAAGGTGGCACAGGTGGTGGGAGATGAGAAAGGGACAGGTACCGATGGGATGTTGAGTGGAAGACAGATGGAGGGAGCGAAAGTGATGAGGGGTGGCCACTTGTCGGCCTGGGATAGGACACTATGTGCACATGCGCATATTGGGGCTGCAAAAAGTGGTTTGGGACTTCCCCGCTTTTGGGCCCGATGCATGTCTTTGGCTAACACATAGCACCTTCACAAACCACGGTTGTTTTCTCAGCCCACTCTACCTTTTTTATCATGTGCACATGTTGAGGCCCCGATTTCCATCGACCATTGATCTGGGGCGCTCAGCTCTCGACCGCCTAGATCTGCGCGCGTTTTATCATGTCGCGCCAAAACGCCTCATCACTCCTCCAACTTAGGACATAAGCCAAATTGTGGGTTTTTTGCCCATTTTCTTTCATTCCTTCACCAAGGAACCAACTTCTTAGGAAAACAATGCCCCCTACAAATAAATGTGATAACAGGGGTGATAGCAACCGATATCTAGATTGGTGGTAAAACCCCACAATAATAAAACTTAGAGATCGTTGCTCTACTGTTATCATTTCTCATAGAGAAACATCATAAAACCCAAGCTGACTAAATTCATTTTTATCGATGACCAATGCACAGACTTTACAAGCAATAACCCCCATTATTTTCCTTTAAAATGCCAACATTCCACAATAATCAGAGAGAACCCATAACATAGTATCGATACTCAATCAAAAACTTAAGACAAGAACATAACCCATGCAATCCTGAGCCACCATTTGATTCATAATACAGAGAGTCCATCATGGATGGAAAGCAAAGAGCCATACCTATGAAAAAACTCACTTCAATGAAGAGTTGGTTTGAGTTTTCCCCTTCCAAAACCTAAAATCGCAGAGCTTCCACAACCAACAGAGAAAAATGAAACTATGCTAGGGTGATGGGCTCAAGGGAGGTTTGGAGTGACATGCAGTAAATTCACGTCACTTCCTCACCTAGCCCTATTCAATTTCATGTATGAGCCATCCCATTAACATAACATCAACCATTAAATTCAAACCATGATCATTGCATAATTCAATGCCATATCCATTGTATAGTGTGCCACTCGAAACATATCAAGACCATACGTTAACATTACCATATGCGCTTCCCATATAATCCAAGTTGTCATATCAAATGAAACCAATACTGTATCATCAACTGTATAAGATTGTGTAGGCAACATCGTAACAGCAGCAACATATAAGTGTAACATGTCTATCTTTGCAGCTCTAGTCTACAAGGGGGTCCCACCTACTAGCTAAATATTATTATCATAAATAAATAATAGAGCTTAGCAATCCTTTGGGGGCAGAATTCATCATTGCGATTTTAATCGTCAACAACGTACTCTGAATGTTTGTCTGGATCGTTTCCTTGTATATATAAAAAAAAAAAAACACTATTGTCTAATTGTTGCACCTTGTGTGTAGTATGACATAATTTATGATATCTTGTGGCTAGGCATGGCTTATATTTTACTCCCAAAAACTATGTATCATTCAGCTTCCTCCATGTTGATAATGCAATTAGAATTAAGAGCCATGCGTAATGAAATTTAGACCCTTTATCTT
Source organism: Picea engelmannii (assembly GCA_009831015.1). Lineage (NCBI taxonomy): Eukaryota > Viridiplantae > Streptophyta > Pinopsida > Pinales > Pinaceae > Picea > Picea engelmannii. The sequence continues at coordinate 270,186 of ML799366.1, read as the reverse complement.
GTGCCTCTTCACAGTCAATCAAGAATTGGTTGCGCAACAATATCGCCCATTTCATCTACACACCCTCAATGCACTTCTCGGTTGTCATTATTACTATCGTTGGTACTTGGTCCCTCTGACACTTCCTTTACAATTTACAAGATAATACTTGTGTCACAAACCTCACTGTAGGGTTACATATGCTTGCTACATCCAAACCACGTTGTCCTCGGAATGTGTGAAACGATTCTTTCATGCTCTCTGATAGAGCCTTCTTATTATTTTTGTCTAAAAATATCAGTGAAGGGTCCTCCCCTTGCGACAGTAGTCCAGTAATGTGCACAATCAAGTCTATATCAATTGAGACCGGCCTCTTGAGCCATAAGTAACCTTCGTGTACGCATCTAAACAACATCTTCACGCATGAATTAACCTTTGTGTTCCTCCTGAAGTGTCGTATATCGAATAAGTTCAAAATGCCATCTTTTTTCAACCATATTGCCCATATATTTGTCTCTATCACAACCATCTTTGTCTTTGCACTAAGGTACCTCTTCAAATACTTGCTTGGCGCTAGCTCCAGAAATTTCTTCTTGTCCATAATATCATGGTGTGCATACTTTAAACTTAGTATCAAACCTAACAAATCTTCCTCCACGATCATTCCAAGTGGGATTTCTGGCTCCACAAGCTTGTACTTAGCATCTTTCGACAAGTTGACTGGCTTCGCAGTATCCTTCCTTGGTGGTATGTAATCTCTTAGAAATATCGGCTCTGATGAGGATGCTCCTGGAATATCTTGTTGTACCGGTACTACCGGAGGCTTACTGCATCGTTCCTTTGGTGCTAATGCAGATGCCACTGTTGCCTTGGGTGGTGCCATTGTTCTCTACAACTCTTCTCTGCAACTAACTTCTTCGACTATGTTCTTCTTTCACTTGGCTCTACTCTCTCTACTTTCACTTCCCTCTATGGAAATGAAAACACTTTTTCCCATTCGACCATTAAAAGACTTTTATCCCTTGGTTGCGAGCTATTTCGAAACTCATTCATGCCCAAACTTACATTCGAATCCACATGTCTTAGCATTCATTACTTGCCTTAACGCTTCATTAAATTTGTATATTCAATGAATTATTTGTTGGATTCTCCAACCTGTCGAAATCTTCTTGCCAATCTTCATTTATGGCTATGTGACGCCACTACTTCATCATCATGTTCACTCTTTATGGCATGTCAAGTCATGTATATTCTTAAATTATTTTCTCGCTTTCTTCATATGCCTCTGTCGCATTCCAATCTTCCTTCTTGCACATGCATCCTCTGTATTTACTTCATCTCTACGAAACTTGTTGGCTTAATTGTTTTAACATTAATTCTATGCTTCCTTCCAACCTTTTGTCTCTTACTTTGAACACTTTTGATTGTTTCTTCTTCTTTTGTTTACTTTTCTTTCTTTTTCTACCTACATTATAATACACTATGGTATAGATTCTGTACAGTTTGGACTAGTGAGAAAAATCACAAGTGTCCCTATATAGTTTCACCCTACTTCCATTAACAAATCCTTCCATAACTTCTCCAGTTGAACAACCCCTACTTATGTCACATATCAAATCACATATGGGCCTAACCAATGCATCTGGAACTTCCTTGGATGCTGCAAAAACTTGTTGTCATAAAGTAACACTAATTCTTTTGTCTGAAATTTCTTCTGCTTGATATGTTTGTCATGCCAAGCTTTCTCATGTGCTTTTTGTACCTATTGATGGAAACCTGTGACAAAATGATCCTCTTCTAGTTCCATTAGTTATGACGGTCTATTTTCCACTGCACCTAAATATGTAACCTCCTCCATCGCAACAATGTGCAGACTTGGTACAACAAACTCCATCGGCCTAACAACTTCTTGTCCATAAGTCAACCTGAATGGAGTCTATCCTGTCATCTTCTTGCATGTGGTCCTATATGCCCATAATAATGTTGGAATCTTCAAGTCCTAGTTATTTTGACTTACATTGTAAACATTTTTTAGCGCATGTTCCAGAATCTTATTGAAGGCTTCTATTGTGCCATTTTCCTGGGGAAGGTATGGTGTACTCTTCAGATGATGGATATGAAATCCTTTGTTAGTGTTGCAATAGTATTATTCATAAAGTGAGTTCCTTGATCACTCATAAGTGGTCTTGGGCATCCAAATCTTTTGACTACATTTTCGAATAAAAATAGCGCAATTGTCTTTACACTGTAGTCTCTAACTAGTTTTGCCTCATCCCATCTAGTTAAATAGTCTATCGCATTAATATTGTACCTATCTCCCGATCTCTCGAATGGTAAGTTAATCGGCCCAACAAATTCCATTACCCATTTTTCAAATGCTTGTAACGTCACTTGTGGAACTAAGGGCATTTCATCTCTCCTAGAGGGCTTCCCAAGTCTCTAACAAACGTCACAACTCTAACATAATTCTTTAGCATATTTATGCAGGCTAGGCCACCATAATCCTGCACACAGAATCTTCTGGGTTGTTTCTTTTCCTACGTAGTGACCTCCTGCAACCCCTTCATGTGCCTCGGACAATATGTTGTTTCTTTCATGCTCCAATATGCAATGTCACAAAATATTGTCTACTCCTAGCTTGTATAAATTGTCTGCTATCAAATGGTAGTATGCTTCCTTTACTACTAGCTTCTTATTTTGTGCCACTGTGAAGTATGATGGGGCTACTCTCGTGCTCAAAACCTGAATTGTTTCTACAAAATAGTCATCCACCATCTAGATTGAAAATAAGTGCACATATGGTAAATTGTCATCCAAGTTCCATGCATCTTCATGTGATGGCATGCACGGCAAGTGATCCAGTCCCGAGTTAAAATTTCCTAGTTTCACAATCACTTCAAAGTTATATTCTTTGAATATTAATAAACATATGTGTATTCTCCCCCCCAACACTGGCTTATTCACTAGGTGTATCAACGCAAAGTGATATGTATACATCTTGAAATTAGATCCAAGTAGGTAATGTCTGAACTTTTGCAAGGCATATACCATCGCCAAACCTTCTCATTATGTCGTATTATAGTTTTTATATGTACATGATAACTTGTTGCTAGTGAATGCAATTGGATAGCCTATCTCTCCTTCACCCTGTTGTGCCAAAAATGCTCCCAATGATATCGACGATGCATCAACATGTACATGAAATTCTTTTCTCCAGTAAGGAAAACCTAGAATCGGTGCGATCACCATCTTCTGTTTCAGTGTATCTAGACTCTTTTGACATTCGTCATTCCATTGATACTCCACTTCCTTCTTCAACAATTTCTCGATAGGGGTTGTGATCTACACATATCCTTTGATGAACTTTCTATAATATCCTATATGACCCAATGTGGAATTCAACTGTCGCACTGAAGTTGGTGTTGGTGGATGAACAATCATGACTACCTTTGCAGGGTCCATTAACAATCCTTATTTACACACCACATGGCCCAACAAAATTCCAAAAGGTGCACAAAAAATGCATTTTTTTCATATTCAATGAGATCTGGTAGTGCCTACACTTATCCAACATTAGGTGAAGAAGTTCAACATGATATTTTCATAGACTAAATACTATCCAATCATTTAGGTACACTTCTAGGAACTTATGAATGAACTCTTTGAAGCCTGCAACAACTACTCTAGAAAATATCGTTGGTGCATTTTTCAACCCAAATGGCATAACTATGTATTGGTAACAACCCCAATCTATCGTAAAGGTAGTCATATATCAGTCTTGTTGCGAAATCATGATCTGGTGGTATTCTGAGAATCCATCCATAAAAGAGTAAGCCTCTTGACCCCCTACATTCTCTAATACTTCATCTGTAAAAGGCATAGGAAAAAGGCCATGTAAACAAGCATCATTCAACTTTCTCATATCTACACATATCCTGATTCCTTCTGGCTTTTTGTCTTGAACCACCATTGGGCTGATCCACTCTGATTCTTCAACAAGTTCTATAATTATAGCCTATAACATTATTTCTATCTATGATTCTACCTTCTGCTTATATTTCGGGTTCATTCTATAGGGTCTCTGCTTCACAGGTTTGGCATCTTGTTTCAGCAGAATATTCATTTCTCCTAATTCTCCAGTGATTCCTTTCATCTTTGAGAACGTCATTGGAAACAGATCATGGTAGTCACATGGCAAGTCAACAATCTTCTGAACTTTTTCCTCACTCTAATAGTCTCCTATGTGCGCAAATGTAGGCTTATCTTATGTACCAATGTTCACTTTGCGCATTCTTAGGGGCTTTCCATATATCGTTGACTCAATCTTTGATCCCTCTACAATGCACTCCCCTTCAATCTCTGATATATACAAATTCCTTGGGTATTCCTCATCTTGGTCTTCTTCTACAACATTATAATAGTGCAGGACCTCTTCACTTGTCGCAGTGACTCTAGGTGCACTATACAAAGGTGTTGATCCCAACAAGTCCTCTGATGCAAAAATGTTATTCTTGATTACCTGAAAGGTTGAGTCAATCAATGAATTATTATTTTCAAAACTGAATTTTACCTTGAAGTTCTTTGTCAACTATTCCCAATCTCATGTCCCTCTGCGCACTTTTAGTTTGATGTCCCAATTCTTAGGAATTGTATCCAAAGTATGCACAAATAAGTGAGTCCATTCTTGTTTTGGTACTGATCTCCACTACCCAGTAACCCTACTTTGTACAATTATGAGGGTGGTGATGTACTGATCTCCACTACCTAGTACGCAGAGTCCAATCTGAGTCGGATATTCTTTTACTAGACTCACTTGAAGGATCTTTTCTTCCGTGCAAAAAATCCCTTCGATCTGGAATATTGCAACAATTTCTCTTTCCTTGATCTCACTATGTTGCCCTTCTCTCTCAGCTGCAATCCTCTTCGTATTCGGTCTAAATCTCTTACCATTAGGCATTGTTCCAATCTCTTTGTTTGTCATACATTGTTATTCACTCGACATTCTCAACCCATATGTTCCTCATTCCTTCTTTTAATCCATGTTTATGGTGAGATCATTCCCTAGTCATCCCCTAGTTCCCCTATATGCATGAAGGTGCTTAACAATCAGATTCCATAGTCATAATGCTTTTGTCGCACAACAACATATTAATCCACGTAGGTATTGACTTTAGGTATCTTCTGTGTGGTCCTTTAAAGAATTCCATCTCCATAGTACTATACAACTGAGTGCAATCTATGCAAATTCAATAACGTAAACTCCCAACACACTATCCAACCAGTAGTCAACTGTGTGTGATGTCTTATTGTGTACTGCATTAACATGTTGAATCAATTTAGGAGTGCAATTCCTCGAAGCTGCAGTCTGATATCTTCTCGTTTGTTCAATAAATCTATGAATCCACTCTGCTAACACATTTGGAAAGTCGACGAAGAACATTCCATGTAAATTTGTAAAAACATACCTTTGTAACCATTCTTCTGCGTTGATTCGTGGATTTCGATTCTGTTCTACTGCAAACTCGATCTCCTTAGTATTCCACCATTCTATGATCTCCTCCTTAGTGGGCTTCCACATCCCCCTCATTCGCAGATCTCAGTCCCAGAAACAAAACCATTTGTTGGCGTGCAATGGGTAGACTCAGGTTTAATCATTAATAAACCAACAAATCCCTTAGACATCGACCCTTTCAGCATCACCTGCAAGAAAGTGAAGTCTCACCTAAGGCATCTATAGGGGCTGCATGAACCAAGTTTTTGCAGTAGGGGAAATGAGGCATTCAACATAACCATATTATTCATCTACTATGTGTGGAGTTTATGTTACTTAACCTTTAATTGTCATGCAATATACCTTGTGTGTGACATTACTCCACTTAACATTCATTCACTCATCATTATCTTAAGTGTGTCGGATCATATCAGCGTATATAAGTGACATCTTCATAATACTAAACATTTACCATCATCGCGCACTAACAATAAACAGTAAACAAACATATACTAACCATCCATCATATGCATCGGAAACATAACACACAAAAGCAACACATCAAGACACAAGGTTTTAATGTGATTCACCCCAAATTGGGCTACATCCACAATGACTGACTTCTTATTTTATTCATTCGCAATTGCCTTATAGTTGTCCATTGCACTTACAATAAGATATATAATTTGACATTACCCAAACCTACCTCAGTCATTCTGCTGCAGTGCGAGCCTAACTCCCAAAAACCTCAGTCATAAATCAAAACACCCAAACACTTAGCCAATTCTTCACTCTTATATTCTTGACTCTTTCCTTATCCTCTTTTTCTACCCAAAACCCTTTACATATTTATAGTATTTCATTAGGGAATAATCCCATTACAACATGGTTACAAAGTGGAACAATTTTCCGAAAACTTCCTAACTAACTCTTGTTTCTTGCACGTTGACTCCTGATAATGCGCTAGTTTCTTTCCACGCACACTGTTGCTTTGCTAAAATGTCGCGCAATTTGCTTCTGAACAATTCCCAAATAAACCAAGAAATCATTAATAAACCAACAAATCCCTTAGACAGTGGCCCTTTCAACATCACCTGCAAGCAAGTGAAGAATCACCCGAGGCATCTAGAGGGGCTGCAAGACCCAAGTTTCTGTAGTAGGGGGAAATGAGGCATTCAACATAACTATATTATTCATCTACTTTGTGCGCAGTTTATGTTACTTAACCTTTAGTTGTCATGCAATATACCCTGTGTGCGACATTACTCCACTTAACATTCATTCACTCATCATTATCATAAGTGCGTAGGATTATATCAACATATATCGGTGACATCTTCATAATACTAAACATTTACCATCATCATGCAGTAACCATAAACATTAAACAAATCTATACTAACCATCCATCATATGCATAAGAAACATAACACACAAAAGAAACACATCAAGACACAAGGTTTTAGCATGGTTCACCCCAAACTAGGCTACGTACACAACGATTGGCTTCTTATTTTATTCATTCACAATCTCCTTACAATTGCGCACTGCACTTACAATATGATATATCAGTTGGCATTACCCAAACCTACCTCATTTGTTCTGCTACAGTGCGAGCCTAACTCCCAAAAACCTCAGTCATAACTAAAAACACCCAAACACTTAGCCAATTCTTCACTCTTACATTCATGACTCTCTCCTCATCCTCCTTTTCTACCCAAAACCCATTACATATTTATAGTATTCATTAGGGATAATCTGGTTACAACATGGTTACAAAGTGGACAAATTATCCCAAAACTTCCTAACTAAATCTTGTTTCTTGCACGTTGACTCATGATATAGAGCTACCTGCTTTCTGTGTGCGTTGTTGCTTTGTCAAAATGTCATGCGATCTGCTTCTACATGATTCCCAAATAAACCAACAAATCCCTTAGAAATCGACCCTTTCGGCATCACCTGCAAGCAAGTGAAGTCTCACCCGAGGCATCTAGAGGGGCTGCAAGAACCAAGTTTCTGCAGTAGTGGGAAATGAGACATTCAACATAACCATACTATTCATCTATTGTGTGAACATTTTATGTTACTTAACCTTTAATTGTCATGCAATATACCATGTGTGTGACATTACTCCGCTTAACATTCATTCACTCATCATTATCTTAAGTGTGTAGGATCATATCCACATATATCAGTGACATTTTCAGAATACTAAAGATTTACCATCATCACACAGTAACCATAAACAATAAATATATCTATACTAACCATCCATCATATGCATCAGAAACATGACACACAAAACCAACACATCAAGACACAAGATTTTAACGTGGTTTTCTCCCAAACTGGGATACATCCACAATGAACGACTTCTTATTTTATTCATTCACAATCTCCTTACAGCTGCACACTACACTTACAATAATATATATCAGTTGGCATTACCCAAACCTGCCTTAGTCGTTCTACTGCAGTGCGAGCCTAACTCCCAAAAACCCCAGTCATAACTCAAAACACCCAAACACTTAGCCAATTCTTCACTCTTATATTCTTGACTCTCTCCTCATCCTCCTTTTCTACGCAAAACCCATTACATATTTATAGTAGTTCATTAGGGATAAGAATGTTACAACATGGTTACAAAGTGGACAAATTGTCCTGAAAATTCCTAACTAAATCTTGTTTCTTGCACGCTAACTCCTAATATAGTGCTACTTTATTTCCGCACGCATTGCTTATTTGCCAAAATGTCGCGCAATCCACTTCTGCATGATTCCAAAATAAACCAACAAATCCCTTAGAAATTGTCCCTTTCAGCATCACTTGCAAGCAAGTGAAATCTCACCTGAGGCATCTAGAGGGGCTACATGAACCAAATTTATGTAGTAGGGGGAAATGAGGTATTCGACATAACCATACTATTCATCTACTATGTGTGTAGTTTATGTTACTTAACCTTTAATTGTCATGCACTATGCCATGTGTGCGACATTACTCCACTTAACATTCATTCACTCATCATTATCTTAAGTGCGTAGGATAATATCAACATTAATCAGTGACATCTTTAGAATACTAAAAATTTTCCATCATTGCGCACTAACCATAAACAATAAACAAATCTATACTAACCATCCATCATATGCATGAGAAACATAACACACAAAAGCAACACATCAAGACATAAGGTTTTAACGTGGTTCACCCCAAATTGGGCTACGTCCACAATGATTGGCTTATTATTTTATTCATTCGCAATTTTTTTACAACTGTGCATTGCGCTTACAATAAGATATATCAGTTGACATTACCCAAACTTGCCTCAGTCGTTCTGTTGCAATGTGAGCCTAACTCCCAAAAACCTCTCCTCATCCTCCTTCACTCGTATATTCTTCACTCTTATATTCTTGACTCTCTCCTCATACTCCTTCACTCGTATATTCTTCACTCTTATATTCTTGACTCTCTCCTCATCCGCCTTTTCTACCCAAAATCCATTACATATTTATAGTATTTCATTAGGGATAAACTCGTTACAACATGGTTACAAAGTGGACAAATTGTCCCAAAACTTCCTAACTAACTCTCGTCTCTTGCGCGCTGACTCCTGATAATGTGCTAGTTGCTTTCCGCGCACGTTGTTACTTTGTCAAAATGTCATGTAATCCGCTTATGCGTGATTCCCAAAACTTATCCAAAATAGCATGCTCCAACAATGTGATTGATATGTGAGTTTTAGTGAATCACTTAACCAAATACAAGAAACATGGAGCAATGATCATAAGAAAGGATAATTCCTCAGGTGAAAATGTGAGCGAGTGCTTGCAAGCAGATTTATGCCTTAACCATGTGTGAAGATCAGATTTCCATTATAGAAACAATTTCTTATCCATCTAAGAAAACATTGTAAAAATGAACATGTAGATGAATGATAGAAAATTGTTTTCCCTTTAAATATATGTTCTTTACAAGAAATCACAAGATGAAATGGAACGATTTAACCCACATTAGAAGATGTTCCCACAATTACTCAACCATTCGTAATACCATCATGAAAACCAAATTGTTGATTTCCTAGGAAATATCCCACACAATTAGTGAATGTATCTAGGAATTAACGATTTGACCCTTTAGATGATTTAAGTGTTGAAAATTAAATTACAAGTGGTTAAGTGCTTATTAGAAAAATAGAATATGGATTAAGGCATGAGCTGCGCCAATAATTTGTTAATCCAACCATAATGAAATTTAACTTAAAGAAATGATGTGTAGTGCTTTGAAAAGTTCATGAATGAACCTTCTTTAAGTTAAATTTGTAGATCTCCCACTTAGCTTATAGAGTGTTCTTAAGTACAAGAGTTATGAACATGTTGTGGCCACAACAACCACCATAATTTTTTTAAATTATTATGGGTCCCTCCATACAAATTTTGTTAATATCGCCTTCTAGAACGTTTTAATTTGGTTTCTTTTGTGAGATTTTCATTTTGATTTGAGTGTAGTGTGACATCTTCATTGCTTTAGTTTTGTTGCCAACATTCCAATGGTTCATGTTTCACCTTATTCTGACTTACGATTTGTAAGATATCCTCGGTCGAAGTGTGATCATTTTTCACCACCTCGGCATAAAATATGTATTTTATTTCTTGTAAATAAAATTAATGTTAATATATAAATAAGTTTTTTATTTTATTTAACCTTAATTAATTAAGTTAATTATTAGTTAATTTGATTTAATTTTTATTTTTGCAATTCGTGTATATATATTTTGTAATTATAACATAAATTAAATAATTAAATGAAACATTA
>ML799366.1:243116-259881 GCA_009831015.1 Picea engelmannii | reverse complement strand
TATATATATATATATATATATATATATATATATATATATATATATATATATATATATATATATAATTAATAAAACTACCCAGAAATTTTTATAAATCAAATTAGTTTTTATGAATCAACTTTGACAAGTGATATCTTGAGTTTTACTCAACCAAGTGAGGCAAACGAACACTCATTGGAAAATTATTTCCATGGAGAACAATCTAGAAGCATTAATTCAAGCAAATCTAGAGATTTACTATCCAAAAAAATCAACAAAAATGAAAGCTACGAATTTGCAACTAAAATTAGTTTTCTGAATTGATTTAGAAGATTTTCTTTGGCCAAGAAGATTTTTTGTTGCTTATTAATTTCCAGATCGTTTCATTGTTAATATTGTCTTCATGGGAAAACAAGGGAAAACATGAATTTTGTTATTCTAATTTGGTAATTTATTTTGGGAGATTGGAAATCGCGTCCATTTTCAGGAGGCAATTTTGCAAAGTGATTTCCGGGAATTCAAAGAAGAATTTTCCAAATTGGTTGAAAAAATACTTCTGAAATAGGGTCAATTACCTTATCCTAAAAGGATTCGCTCAGAAGCTAAACCGTTTGGGAGAAATCGGGATTGGAGTGACACAGATTTTCCCAGATTGGAAATCGTGTCAATCTTCAAGAGACATTTTTGCAAAACGATTTTTGGGCATACCGAGCAGAACTTGGAAAAACAGTTGAAAACCCATTTGGAAAAAAAGGCCAAATTAGCTAACCTCCAAAGGATTTTTCAAAAGGATGAATATTTTGGGAGATATGATGTGTTTTCTAAGCGGGTTCTTTCCAGAATTTTTGTTAATTCTGTAGCTAATTCAGGACAACAATTTTTTTTTGCTTACTAAAGGAGGATTCTGTTGGATATTTGTTATATTCTTTGCACGACTAGAAATTTTGTTCCTCAATTTTTGTGTCCATTTATGGGTGGTTTTTTGGCACAAGGTTTTTTGTCGATGGTTTTCTATTTCCGGATAAGGAATTAGGGTTGTTGACTAATACAGGTCGATAGATTATGATTTTGGATGTCATTGGCTCATATATGTATATTATATTGCAAACAATGTATGAGATTAATGAATATAGAATATGTCCCCGGATGGGGTGACATGCGACACCGTGGTGGTGACACCAGGATCAGCACTAAGCTCGGGTTTAATTGTCGATGGCCGCCACCCACACATCAGCATTTACGATGGTGGATTTCCATAGCAGAGGCCATACGACGGAGGGACTCCTCCCTCGCGCAACCATTTACACCCCCTACGCACTCAGATTGAAAGAGGATATGGGAGGACATATGACTCTAGTGTCTGGTTATGTGTTTTCTTATGAGCCCGGACAGAGCGGGACTGCTCCTGCTTCGGCTACGCTCTTCGCTTGGACGTTCACCACCTTTTCTTTGCACTATGATAAGGATTTCCAAGGTTGTTTGTCTTTGCATGTGCCACGATAGAGTTGGTTTGCTCGCGCTTTGCACCTGCAACCGCTCTCGTCCTGGACTTATAGCTTAGCACTGCAACTGCTTGGCACTTGCATTCACCCCCCGGATACAATGGTTAGAAAGCGAGGCAGGCCTCACCGAGGTTCAGCCTGGGACGCCCATAAGGCGCAACGGTGACAGAAGGAGCAATTAGAACGTGCTCTGGCTTTGGCATCCTCCATTCTTCGGAAGAAGGCTCGGGCTGAGAGACGGGCGTTGCTCGACACTATTGCAGAACCGGGAGTTGGTTGTAGCAGGGAAGACACGGCATTTAAGCCGAGTGACAAGAAGGAGGCCGAGACCGAGGATGTGTTTCCCACCTGCGTCGTGGAGGAGGACCCGTTTATGGGGGACCTGTCGATTGTTGAGAAGCCCCGCGCCATGGAGACGACCAGCTGGGAGGGTACCAAACGCATTTTGGCTAGGGAAGACGACTTCCCCGGCTGCATTGTCGAAGAAATTCCCTGGCCAGGCGACTTGCAAGCAGCTGGAGCCAAGAAGACTGTGGATGCAGAGGTTGAAGCGATGCAGAGGGAGCTCGCGGTTGGAATTGGTGAGGCAATGGAATTGAGGATTGCTCCCCCTAGTGGCTTGGGTGGCGGAATGCATGGCTCTCTCCTCAGCGACGAGCACCTGGCTTTGGTGTTCGAGCTCCGAGGCCACATTTCGGACCTGGAACATAGGGCCCTCCTCATGGGCCAGCGCATGGACCTGCTCCTCGATGCTTTCTCCGGTGCTCCAGCTCAGCGGAAGTGCCCCCTGTGCGCGCAGGCTTTTTCCATTCCGATGGGGACCACTTAGCAGACTGGCGAAGGCGACAGGTCACCGGGTGCTTAGGTTTTTATAATTTCCTGGTTTTTAGTTTTATTGTGCAACTGTTTTATGTTCATCTGGACCATAAGCATCTGTCCTGGTTTCCTCCGGGCAAGACAGATGCTACCTTCCTTTATGTATTATCGTATAACTGCTATTTGCTCCCCACTTATGTTGGTTTCCGGATACCAGCATCATTTTTGGTGACTTTAGCCATGCCACTGTATATTTTGTCAAAGTTTTGTGCTAATCTAATATAGCAGGTACTACTCCTTTTTTATTTTAAAAAAAAAATGAATATAGAATATGTTGGTTTTCCCAGTATGGGTTTCCAGGGGAGAAATCTTTGTGTAATGTTTGTATTTTCCATTGTATATTTTTTGTTCTGTTATTGAAAATTTGTTTGCAGTAAAATATTGTACAAGGTTAAAATCTACAGATTTGCCCTGAGTGGATGAGATTATAAAAAATTGGATTATTCCTGTGTATTTGGGGGTTCCAGATCTGAAACTTGAGAGGGGAAATACTGCAGGAAGATACTTTCAGTGGCACTATTGTAAGAGAGAGATCGTTTCTGTAGAATAGGTAGAGTTTTGATCTCTGAGATGAGAGGAATTTTCACTATTATAAAGTTGCTTCTTGGAGTTCAAGACTCAGAAGATTGTATAACAACAATTGGAGTTAATGATAATAAGTTTTCATTTCTTTGCACTGTTGTATTTGATTTGCAAACTTATTATTATTTCTTTGATGATGGTTTTCATTTCGGTTTAAATTATCTTCTCATTAGTATATTTCTAAGTGTTATTAGCACTATTGTTAACTACACTTGTTTTATGCTAGTGTATGCTCTCTTTAAAGCTATCTTTTGCAAAATTGAATAAGATTTAGACCATAATTGATAATAAATTCATGGAGACTTGCTAGTGATCATTGATAATTATTTATTGATTAATCACAACCTTGTCTTGTATTAGTTTATCTTGAATTGAGTGAACTATTACTTTAGCCCAATATAAATCTTTTATTAGGTTCATTCACATGATTGGATTTGGGTACATGAAATAAATTATTTTAATAACTATTTATTAAGATTGTTTCATTGTATATATGTTTCAACAACTTGTAAGTTGTAAAACTACTTTGAGAGTTTACAAATAAAACTTAACCCTAGGTTGAATCACAGTCTTTTCCCCTTCTTATTAAATACTTTGCTCTTGATTAGGAGTAAGGATATCATTTTTATTAATCATGATAGGTTTTATTTTTTGTTCACTTGCATCTTAGGATTAATTTGCATTTGCATTTAGGATAAATGTTTTTCATTCTTTAAGTCTCCTTTCGTGGGAGAAAGCCTCATTATGGCTAGACTGAGCCCTAATTTCAGTCACCTTGAGGGGATCATCTTTTTCAAAGTAATAACATACAAGTGATTCATTTCCCTTCAGTTTGTTAATAATAATAATAATCTACTATCATGCACTAACAAGTTGAAGGCCTTGTACATAGACAGTTGTACATACAAGATAGCTTAGGCTAAATTAACCTTAGGTTACTCTTAGGAGAAGGGTAATTGGACCCATAAACTCAGTCAGAATCACCATCCCAAATGGATAAGGGCCTAATTGGGGCCCTGACTGGGTGATTTCTCCAATGTTGAACATGGTCAGTTTTGGCCATCAACATTTTTGGCGCTAGAAGGAGGGCCAACAAAGAGTGGGCATGACAAGTTGATCATTTTTTAGTTGTTAGTTTTAATTCTTTCATTTTTATTCAATGGATTCTTATAAACTTCTTGTTTGGGTTTGTATCTCTTGCCGGGCATCTTCAAGCACTCAAAATAAGGTAGTTAAATACTTGTCAAAAATAAAGTTTAAAGGTGAGTTTATTTTTTCTACATTTAACCATGTTCATCAATGCATTTTGAATTGTAATAATTTTGATATTGATGAGGGTATCATGTGCAGGATTTTTACTCTCACTTTTACAGTCCATGCCAAAGACTGGTGTGAATCATTACCAGTTGCTTCTATAGATAGTTGGGACGAGTTTTCACGAATGTTCCTTCAAACATTTCAAGACTATGATTGTAATCAAGTTTGCTTAGAACTTGAGATTTGCATAGAATTGAAGGTGAGTCTTATGAGGATTTTCTTCCTAGATTTAAATTAATTTTCTTTAAATTTCAATCCGAAGATTTTTCCTTCACAGCTTGAATTAATAGGATGGTTTAGACACATTCTTTCTCTTCCTTGTATTAATCATAATGAACAAGAAGATATTATTTTTCTTAGTCTATTCATTGTTGTTGATGAACATGTTGTTGATTACGTTCAAACTGAAAATGTAGAAATTATAAAATGAACAATCTCAAGAAAGCATGAATACATCCACTAAAATTAATGATGTTCCTGAATCTGTTCTAAAACATGATAATTCTAATAAAGAAGAAAATCTACAATCAATAATTCAAATTGAAAATATCAGCAGTAATGATTTGATTAATGACATGCTTCCTACAACAATTACATCTGAGTTTTATGATATTGTCAATAACTTCCAGTCACATGATTCAGATTATCTAAATAGTTATACTCGGGAATATATATCTTACCAAACACATCACATTCCTGAAAATATTTCAAATAATGAGAAATATGATTTATGTGTTAAGGATAATAATGAAGAAGCAGAATTGATAGCTCATAAATCAATTTATAATTTAAAAGATAGGGAAGCATTTCATCTCATCTATTTGAATAGTCATTATTCTTCTTACCCTGATCTTTTTATTGATCTTAATTCATTTTTTGATCATTTGAAAGCTCCTCTGTGCTCAAATGCTTTTCTAGATAACAGGGGAGATACCATAAATTTAGAAAATAACGAAATACGTATTAGTCTATATCAGAGTAATAAATTATTGAAAGATTATTCTTTCAATAGTCATGAGAATTTTCATAAATGCACATTTTCTTCTTGCTCTAATCTACTTTTTACAAAGGATAAAATCGAATTCATTTATGACAATCATTTGGAGATTGAAAATATCGAGTCACCTCACTCTCGGGTGATGGTTATGTCAGGTACTTGTGTTGTCAATTCTCATAATCAATCTAAATTTTGAGATGTACGATATCCTTTTACTGATCATATTACAATTGAACATCATCTTAAATCTTCTCATAATGATTTCAATTTTCAAGATGAAAACTCTATACCTATTTATGATTCTAAAGTTGTCACTCAAGTTCCCATTCTTGGTCATGATCTTGAACTTTTTACCCAAGTAGATGCTAGTGTTAATTTTGATTACATTATTTCAGCTACTACTTGTAAAAAAAACATTCTTGTAAATAAGAAATTTCTGTCCTATAACAATAATGTTAACATTCGTAAATAGTAATGTAAATTATTTTCCTATTGTAAATAATACTAACTTTTCTCATTAGGGTGAGCAGATTACTTTTTCAATCATGTTTCCATTCCAACGATTTCACAATCATTTTCAACACAGAATTGAAACTTGGTTGAAAAATACATTTCAAATGAGGTTCCATGTTAATAAATTTATTCTTGTGTTTCTATTAGAAATAGTTGTACATAGTAGGTCAGATTTCTCTTTTGATTGTTTATTATTCATCCAATTTATGTTACTAATTCCTATTGTATATATGATTACAGAAATAAAGCAAAATGATTGGCTTCATTGGAAATTTGACTTTACTTAGCCCTGGTCATTCTTGTAGAGTAGATTAAAGTAGGATAAAATTGGAGTAGTTTTAGTTCGGGTTTTTTTTTTTCAATTAGGTTTAGTACAATTTATTGCTTCTCATTGAATAAAGCAATTATGAGATTATGGTTATATTAAGTTATTCCTAGGGTAATCACTTTTCCTTTACCTTTTTCTTTTCTTATAATCTTATTTATCTTGTTTTTCATTAAATTTTTTATTTTAAGCTTTACTCTTTAAATTCATCATTAAAGCTTATTCATCTTTGCAAGAAGTAAGATTTGATAAGAGGACAATGAGAATAATACTTTGGTAAAATACTTATGAGTTAATTTTTAAGCATAACTCCCATTTAGTAGAATTTTGTTTTATAATAAAAGCCTAATTCATTCTAAAGCATTCAAGACATAACCCATCTAAATCTTAACATATATGAAAACATACATATTCATTTTTCTTATGTTAAGATATTTCTTTCTTATTCTTGTCTTGATTGTGTTTCATATATTCAAGGCTCGTTAGGTTGTATTTTCTTTTAAGTTTATAGTTTCCTTTTTGAAATTTTCATAGTTTGATTAGTGGTTTGATTTCACTTTTGGTCTAGAGTTTGATTTGCTTGGATTTAATTGGTTTTTCTTTATTCTTAATTTGGATTGAATTTTGTGGTATTTCCAAAGTACATATGATGGAAAATATTTATTAAACTATGCCAATTGGTTTACATGGGGAAATTTTTACTCTACCATTTTAACAGGATTTCATTTATTTAAAGGTCATCTTTATTAAGTTTTCACTCTCTCTCGCATCAACCGTTAGCCGTGGGGAACATTAAGATGTGTTTCAAGTATTATAAGTTTACCTTTATAAAGGAAAGAATTGCCTACATTCTTTACTTTGAATCCCTCCCATACCCCTCCACATATAAAAGCCTCTACTTGGGTAGATAAGGAGAAGACTAGTGGGGTCAAACTCAACCGGAATTTCATCTAGTCCTTTAAGTAAAAGCCTCATGCATACCTCGCTCTCTTCACCCAATTGCTAACAGAAATTCTCCAAATATGTTCATCAAAATGGTGGGAACAAGAGAGTTGAAAGCACATATGTGTGGAAAATGTATGCAAACCCGTCAGGGTACTAAACAAGATCTCTGGAAGCGGGTAAATGCATACATGGTACCGAGACAACTTCGTCGGAGTGCTAAATAGGCCTGCTGGCAGCGAAGCAATGTTGAGAAAAGATGTAATTTTATAACAAATGCATACTACTCTTTAATAACCTTCTATCTATTTTTACTATCCAATAGTATACATGCAATTTAAAGTTAATAAATGTTCCCTATATTTGGATTCGTTGTTTAGAGCTAGACATTCAAATACTTTCATCTTTAAAAGATTATTATGCTTTGATTTTGTCTTATGTGGGACTCTTGGGAATGGTATCATGTGTGAGAAATTTTTGAAAGATTTTATTTTAATGTTTGGTAAATTCAGTCCTGCTATCTTAACCAGAGATAATTGCTTCATCCCCATGTATCACCAATTGTTATAGCCACAACACCCCCCATAATGTTTTTAAATTATTATGGGTCCCTTCTTATAAATTTTGTTAATATTGTCTTCTAGAACATTTTGTTTTGGTTTCTTTTGTGAGATTTTCATTTTGATTTGAGTTTAGTGTGATATATCCATTTCTTTTGTTTTGTTTCCAACATTCCAATGGTTCAAGTTTTACCTCATTCTGACTTACGATTTGTAAGATATCCTCGGTCAAAGTGTGGTCATTTTTCACCACCAGGGCATAAAATATGTATTTTATTTCTTGCAAATAAAATTAATGTTAATATGTAAATACGTTTTTATTTTATTGAACCTTAATTAATTAAGTTAATTATTAGTTAAATTTGGCTCAAAGGGGTTGGATCCAATGGTGGAAGCTGAGGAGTTTTTCATCGGTGGGCAAGGTTCAATTCCCATGACAGCCTTACCTGGAGCCATGGGGGCACCTTGAGGTAGTGGTCGAATGTGTCGTTGCACACAGAGATACTATATTAAATAGTATCGCGAACCGTGCACACATAAGTGGATCAAATCCCACCCCCATGTACTTTTAAATATCCCTAGATGGGGTGTCATCATCATGATAGTGGACACGAGGGAGGTGGGCAGGCAACTGGCATTGGAAGGCCACGTGCCCTGAACTATGTTCGTCACCCCCTGTGATATAATGCTTTGCATTTACACTATGCTTCTCATTTTATCCGGCGAGTACATGCTCCAGGTACTTCAGCGTGCCATTTCCCCTGTCCCAGTAATGGCAATGGATTTTATGAGAAGCATGTCATGTCACTTCCTCTGGCTTATTTACACTGATCTGGGGCTCTTCTTCCTCCATCGCATTACAGACTCCATAGCCTCTGTTGTGCATTTCATTTGTCTCATTTCTCCTCTCGACTCTTCCTCTTGGCTCCTGATTTTGGATTTGTAGGTCATCTTCCTCCACATCCCCCTCTTGGCTATGTCGAGGCTATGCGGAAAGTCAAAAAGGGGCTCGGCCTGGTATCACACTTATGGGAGAATGGATCGTCAAAACCTTGGCTAACATCACACCTTGCCCAATTTTTCTTCTCTTCCTTCCCCCCCATCCTCCTCTGGTATGCATGGCCTTGCTCATTTTCTTCTCCCTAGGCCTATCGAGTGGAATGGTTCAACAACCAGGGGAATCCTGTGGGCTTTGCGCCTGTCACCATATCGGACATGCCTTCCACCTCTTATTTGTACATCTCTCCTGCGACTCCTCAAGTTTCTTCCCAACCTAGCGCTAACTCCATCCCCTCGACGACGGCCCCCTCTACAAATTTGCAACTAAAATTAGTTTTCTGAATCGATTTAGAATATTTTCTTTGGCCAAGAAGATTTGTTGTTGTTTATTCATTTTTAAATTGTTTCATTGTTAATCTTGTCTTAATGGGAAAGCAAGGGAAAGCATGAATTTTGTTATTCTAATTTGGTAATTTGTTTTGACAAATTGGAAATCGCGTCCATTTTCAGGAGGTGATTTTTCATAGTGATTTATGGGCAATCAGAGAAGCATTTTCCAAATTGGTTGAAAACCCACTTCTTAAGCATGATCAATTACCTTATCCTAGAAGGATTGTTCATAAGTTAAACCATTTGGGAGAAATCAGGATTGGAGTGACATGGTTTTTCTCATATTGAAAATCATGTCAATCTTCAGGAGATGTTTTTGCAGAATGATTTCTAGGCAAATCGAGCAAAACTTGGCAAAACCGTTGAAACCCCATCTGGAAAAAAGGCCAAATTAGGTAACATCTAACGAAGTTTTCAAAAGGATGAATATTTTAGGAGATATGATGTGTTTTTTTAGCAGGTTCTTTCCTGAATTTTTATAATTCTGTAGTTGATTCATGACAACAATTTTTTTTTGCTAACTAAAGGAGGATTCGACCTAAGTGGAGGAGATTATAAAAACTCTGATTATTCTTGTGTATTTGGGGCTTCCAGATCTGAAACTTGAGAGGGGAAATTATGTAGGAATATACTTTCAATGGAACTATTGTAAGAGAAAGATCTTTTCTGTAAAATAGGTAGAATTTTGATCTCTGAGAGGAGAGGAATTTGCACTATTGTAAAGTTGCTTCTTAAAGGAGTTCAAGACTCAGAAGACTGTATAAAAAAAATTGGAGCTAATGATAATAAGTTTTCATTTCTTTGCACTGTTGTATTTGATTTGGAGACTTAATATTATTTCTTTGATGATGGTTTTCATTTTGGTTTAAATTATGTTCCCATTAGTATATTTATAAGTGTTATTAGCACTACTATTAACTAAACTTGTTTTATGCTAGTGTATGTTCTGTTTAAAGCTATATTTTGCAAAATTGAATAGGATTTAGACCAGAATTGATAATGAATTCATGGAGAATTGCTAGTGATCATTGATAAATATTTATTGATTAACCGCAACATTGTCTTGCATTAGTTTATGTTGAGTTGAATGAACTATTTATTTAGCCCAATATAAATCATTTATTGGATTCATTCACATGATTGGATTTGGGTATATGCAATAAATTATTTAAATAACTATTTATTAACATTGTTTCATTGTATATATGTTTCAACAACTTGTAAGTTGTCAAATTATTTTGAGAGTTTACCTGTAAAACTTAACCCTAGGTTCAATCACAGTGTTTTCCCTTTCTTATTAAATACTTTTCCCTTGATTAGGAGTAAGGCTATCATTTTTCTTAATCAAGATAGTTTTTCTTTTTTGTCCACTTGCATCTTAAGATTAATCTACATTTGCATTTAGGATAAATGCTTTTCATTCTTTAAGTCTCCTTTCGTAGGAGAAGGCCTCATTGTGGCTAAACTAAGCCTTGATTTCAGTCACCTTGAGGGGATCATATTTTCCAAAGTAATAACATACAAGTGATTCATTTCCTTTCACTTTGTTAATAATAATAATAATCTATTATCATACACTGACAAGTTGAAGGCCTTGTACATAGACAGTTGTACATACAAGATAGTTTAGGCTAAATTAACCTTAGGCTAGTCTTAGGAGAAGGGTAACTAGACCCATAAACCTAGTCAAAATCGCCATCCCAAACAGATAAGGACCTAATTAGGGCCCTGGACGGGCGATTTCCCCAATGTTGAACATGGTCAGTTTTGGCCATCAACAGAACCAAGTGAAATATGAAATTTAGTACACTTAAAGCTTAAATTCACCCTTAGAAAATGAAAAAATATTTCAGATATATTTAAACAATGAGACTTAGAAAAAATCTTATCTAAATCCACAAAATTAAATGAGCGAGAGAACTTAAACAAATAAATCAAGATTTTAACACCATGAAATGTTGATTTAACATATTAACTTTTTTGGATTTGTCTAAGTGATTTAGATTTAAGAAAATGCTTCATATCCAAAATAAATCTCCTCGAGATAAACATAAACCAACAATGGATGAGTTAAAACCTTATAACTTAACTAGGAAATTTCTCTTATGGTGAAGAAAATGTGTTAGATCTATGTAAATATTATAGTGAAATGCAATATCAGATCTAAAATTATATATATACCCATGTCCAAGAAAGTAAAAACAGTAGAAAAGGGATAAGTAGCAAGCAAATCGATTGGAAATATAACATAAAAAGGGACAATGATTTGCCTCTATTAAACCAGCCAACCAATGATTGTTATGAAGTGCGAGATGGCCTTGGAACACTATGGTTTTAATGATCTAGCTTGGAAAAATATACCAGATTGCTAGAAACAAAAATATAAAGAAGAAAATTTAAATTTTATTGTTCGAAAAAGGTATTTCAATGCCTATAATTAACCTAGGGCTATGGGGTCAATGCATGCAACTATTGAGGATATTTCTTCTGAAGATCCAAGGCTATTTTGGCTTGAATCTACAAGCTTCTAGTAGTCTTGGATTTCGAAAACTAAAAGTGAAAGAAAGATAGAAGGAAGGGACTCACTAAGGAAGATCCACAACCAAAGTGGACTATGGACTGGCCTTATCTAAGGGGGTAAAGCTCTGCTTTTATTCACCATGGATGCCTAAGGCATATAATTATTTTCTTTTATGACAAAGTGACAAGAAATTAAAAGACTTACCTTCTCCAGTGTAGTTAGGCAGTTCCTCTATGGCTCCAAGTCGATTTTTCCATCTACACTCACATAACAAGGTCTCCAAGATGCTCCAAGAAGTATTCATCACACATAACTAGTTGTACATACACTATCACCAAGAATACTCAAGAAAAAATAGTAGCAACTATCTGCTCTAGTGATATCCAACAAACATACAAAGAGGAAGAAACTCTTATATATAGATGACGAGCTTAACAACCTCAATATAAAATAATACTAAATATCTAACCAATTATCCTCAAAACAATAAATCCTATAACTAACTAAAAAGGATGAGGTCAACAATAATAAAAAATGATGGACTAGAGGCCACATGTACAACAAGATAAGATAGGTATTTCAACTAAGTGGGTTCCCTCATCAAAATAGCAAGTAGATATGGTCAAATCACAACTAATGTCCTCATTGGGGAGGTTGACCTAGTTGTCATATAAGAAACCCTCTCAAAATATAAAAATATCACCTCACACATGTGGAATTGTTCCAAGGAAGAAGTGTGCCCCCTCAAACTTCTCCAACAAAATGTAACTAACCATACATGTGCCAATAAATGAGGGCGCTCTCCCAAGAATGTGTTGTAACAACCAAAACCACCTCATACGTGTGAGGGAAGGTGGGCACTCCATCGTAAATACTCCACTATGCTGTAACAACCATCACATGTGTGAGAATATGCTAGATAGAAGGTGCACCCTACAAAAAATCCTCCACATCCTCCATAAGTGATGACAAATGGACTTATAGGTGACACATGTAAGCCATGTTAATGTGTCCATGATCTAGAAGCAAGGTCCCCTCATGAGGAAGGCCAACACATGTGAAAATGATGATGTGGAACCTGTGTCATGATGCCCAATGCGATCACAATGCCCTAGGCATAGTGTCACAACTCCTAAAGTATGTACACAAATATCGAGGCAAGTACGTAGATCCCAATACATAGGTGCCACTCTCGATGTAAGTACACAAATCCTAATGCAAGGTGGACACCTATAGTGATTAGTCATGCCTCAATATACATGTCATTGGGTGGTAATATTAAAGTGACATCTCCTAACTTTCAATAACTCATTTAATTTGTATACATTTTCTAAGTTCAACCACGGTGGGGACAACATTAACCTCTATTACATGTGACAACTTCTAAGACCAAGACGTATTTTCTAGGAAAATAAGTTAGGAGTGTGTGATGTGATGGAATGTGATGTTAAAAGGGGGGAAATTCATGAATTTGTTGGATTATGTTATCATTGATGTCAAAGACTGTGACAACCATGGATGTCACGTGTAGAGGGACACTAACTGTTGTTACCCTATGTAAATGATAGGTCCAAGGATCGGACTGGACAGACAGAAGAAGAATTTCCCCGAGCATTGATGAGTCCCTATGCACTAAATACTTCTATGTGTTGCGTTGATGCGCCTCTAGGTATTTACCCTGAGTTATGGAAGCAATCCAAATAAATCCAAGTTACAAAGAAGGAAAAGTGAAATTGAATACTGGAAGGGATGAGACGACCCCATGACAAAATTAGAGGGTCTCTGAGTTACAAAAACCAAGTACAGGAAGATGTGATTGACAAATCACAGTATGTTAAAGTCTAAAGAATGCACAGGAAGTTCTAGCCTGCACAAATTGAGCTATAGCAAAGATTCTACGAGGGTGCCCAATGGCTATATTGACCCGATCAAAGAAAATAACTGGGTGTGCCAAAATACAATATCCCACATGTAGGAAAAGAAACGATTACAATGGGTTTATAATGAAAAGTTGGTTTTATGAAGTGTGAATGTGACTAGAGGAGCCATGGAACTTAGCACAAGGCATTAACTTTTAGAAGTGGGGCCCAACATATTGGAAGAGTCCATCAAAGAGGATTATTGGAAGAGTCCATCGGAGAACATGCCATCGAAACGGTTCAGATGCCAAGTTAGATCCACATGAGGCTAATAAAACCACCACGCAAGTAGCCAAGATGGTACGAAAAGCCACATAGATGCCACGCAAGAGCCAGATACCACAAAGAAAACCATGTTTCTGAGTCGAAGGAAATTGAAGTCGTTGACTTAGCGTAGCGAACAAATCTAGGTTTTTGGTCGGATGGCAAGGCCATTAGAGTGACCAAGTGTGTGTTTGCATTGAGACTCCAATGAGGAAGGTTTCGAGGTAACTGGGGTCATCAATCTATTGGAGTGACAATAGGTGAGCATGTGGACCTTTGATGACTAGATGGCCACTATAGGCCTATCAGAAGGAAGGTCATCAAAGGTTCGGGAGGAAGACTTGAGAGGATCAACTTTGACGACGAAGACTCTGAGAATGATTGGGAGCCGTTTATTTGGAACGACGAGTGGATCTCCACCACTCGTCGGAGAAGTGATGGTCGAAGTGGACTGTGTTACCTACAACAGAGGTACTCTGACGATGAGAAATCCGAGAATGATTATGAGTCGTTGATTCCAGTCTTCGAGGATTGTTGCATTCATTGGAGTATGAGCCATCGAAGTGGGAGCACCCCGATGATGAGAAGCTCAGAAGAGCGATCTAAACCATAGGTTGGCGTGTAGGAAATATGAATTCTCAGTCATCCATCCATCTAGACCGCACCTGACCATCCCACTAACAAATTTAAGGATGGGAGATAATTGTTGCGTAGGTTGAAGTACTGATGTGATCGAAGTCATTGATCTCATACTTAGAGGATCATTAGGTCCATTAGAATACATGTCATTAGAGAGGCTCTAGTCGAAGTGGAGTTATTTACGAATGGCTAGGTTTCGATGGAGGGAACTCTGAGGGCCGATGAGAGGCTGATAGAATGATATCCGGATAGCCTGGGGACCTGATAGATCTGCTGGTCCCGATGAACTCGATTAGACATTGACATTGACAATTCAATGAAGAATCATATCTGACGATTGTTGTGCGTTGAGGTGGTGTTGAGTGTTTCAACACCCTAGTGGTCCCTATACAAAGGAGATCAGATCGACGATTGGGGATTAATTGAAGAGACGATCTAATGGTGGTTGAGTGTTTAAGACCACTGAATGAGATGGAATGCAACAGAAGGGAACCAAGTTTGGTTTTCGTGGAGGTATTTGTGTCGAATGCAAAGGATTTGTGAACCCCGATTTTGAGGAAGAAATAAAGGAAGTTAGGGTCGATCCATCAAATTCCATACATGGACAAACACTTGGAGGCATGGGGTCAATATAAATAACCATGCCATACTGTTTTGAAACGTAAGTGAATAGGAAAAGATGTGAAGAATCTTTGAGGGTGGAGTATCCGAGAGTAAAAATGATAAGGCTCGAAAGTTCTTGAGTTGCAAAAAAATGAAAGGAAGAATGTTGTGATTATCTAAGGATGGTTGGGAGGTGCAAATTCTAAGGAGTATTTGAATTCATGAAGAATGTAAGCAGGTGGAGAATATTGTGACAGCAGAGAAAGAGAAACAGATTTGTATAGGTGAAGGCTTGAAGAAAATAGTCAATCTGATATTATTGACAACTTGAGGGGATTGGTGTCTCTTGCAGGTTTGTTCTTGCAAATACTAGAGTTGTAGTATGTAGTATGGTGCCTACTTGAAAATCTGAGTTGGTGCTCAACCAAGGGGATTGGTGTCTACTGTAGTTTGGTGCCTGCAAACCTTATTGTTGAGTTAGTGCTCAGTCAAGGATATTGGTTTGTTCAGGAGGTTGGTGCCTACAAATATTGTAACAATAGGTTGGTGCCTGCAAATATTGTAACAATAGGTTGGTGCCTAGAAGATATTAATAAAGAATTATTTCGTGGTTTTCTCCCATCTGGGTTTCCACGTAAAATATATGTGTATTGTGACTCTATTGACATGGTTAGTTATATGCATTGTTGATTATAATCTTTGGGATGATTAATGGAAGTTAAAGCAGTTTTAAATATTGTTAAAATTGTGCAACACGGATTCACCTCCCCCTATCAGTATTGCTAAATATTCCAACAATTGGTATCAGAGCAAGGTTCCTTCAGAAACAGTCTAACTACTGGAAGGTAGATCCCTATGGCACACATGGAAACCAGGAAAGAACCTCCAAAAACAAGTCTCCGTTATTTGATGGATCATATTATCCATTTTAAGCATCAGATTGAGAGTTTATTTGCAATCATTGGGATATGATGTATGGAAGTCGATCAAGAATGGCTACATCGCCCCTGAAAGTCAACTCTATGATGTATAAGGGCCCTCAGAACACAGAGAATAAAGGAGGTTTCAGAAGGCCAAACAATTTTGCTCCTCCGACTATGCACAAAGAAAAAGAAAGAGACAGAGATGACCAGAGAATCCAGGCTCCCTTCTAGAATAATTTCATGGCCGATGAAGAACAAGGAGAAGTGGACGAACCTGAACCAAAGATTCACAGTTTAGAGGTCACTCCCCCCTTTCCTCATCTGACCAAATCAGCATATGAAGAGTCTCTCATGGATGGTCAGCTCCATGAACTCAGCAAAGCGGACAAAGCTGGCAGTGGCTGGGGCAGATATAACCTGAGATCAGACAAGCGGACAACAGCCCCTGAAGTTCCTGAGTCATCCACTAGAGCACAGAAGCCTGCTGACGAGGTAGCAGACAACAATAAAGGTAAGAAGGCCCAACCTCTCTCCCCCATTATTCAAATTCATGCTCCTGAGATTAGAGAAATTCCAAAGCTCACATCTTCCTTTAATTTTGAGCATGAAATCCAAAAGATCAGAATCCCCGTGCCCCTCACTGAGCTAATCAAACATGGGGAATTCAAAAAATGCTTCTCCGACCTGTTAAAATCTGAAGCCTCTGGCCCTTCCACAAACTACATAAACCTCCAAGATGAAAGGCCTGCAGTGGTCCTAGGTCCCATGGTAGAAGACAGAGATGATTCATCCCCTCCCTTCTACACCTCCCTGAACATACACGACAAGGTGCTGCATAATTGCTTAATGGATTCAGGGGCCTCCCACAACCTCATGCCTAAAGCCGTCATGAAAGAACTAGGATTAGAAGTCAC
>ML799366.1:213737-236270 GCA_009831015.1 Picea engelmannii | reverse complement strand
TCCAATATTGAGTGTTACAAATGTAATAACTTTGGCCACAAAGCACATGCGTGCAGAAGCAGATTGGAATCCAGGGGACAGAACATGAAAGAGAAATATTCCACTAAACATGAGGAAGAAAACAAAACAATATGGAAGAAAAAAGCAGATCAACAAAAAGGGGAAGAAAACAATCTAGCTTTACATGCTCAAAGCAATACAAGTCAGTGATATATTGACAGTGGATGCTCCAAGCACGTGACAGGAGATCAAAACATATTCTTAACTCTTAAGCAGACAAAAGGAGGCAATGTCATTTTCGGAAATGATAATTTTACCAAAATAATTGGAAAAGCAACAATCAGTCTTGGAAATAAGTAAGCCAAAGCAAAAGATGTATTGTTTATTCAAGATATGAAACACAAACTTCTCAATGTTATTCAAATATGTGATCAAGGACACACTCTCATTTTTTACTCTCAAAAGTGTGAAATAAGAAGTGAACATTCTAGTAGAATGGTTGCCACGGCTCTTGGGACTCCTAGTAACATATACATTTTAGATGAAGTAAAAGGAGAAAAGTGTTGCATGGAATAAATATATCAAATCTGGATTTTGCATAGAAGAATGGGACATATGAATTTTGACAATTTGGTAAAAATCATAAAGAAGCAGGTTGTAAGAGATCTGCTTGTAATTGTAAAACCTTCAGATCCCATTTGCAAACATTGCCAACATGGAGAGCAAACCAGAGTCACCTTCAAAAAAAAGGAGCATTCAACTTCAAAGCCTTTGTAGCTCATTCATACTGATCTCTGTGGACCAACTAGAACCAAAAGCTTACAAGGTGAGCACTACTTTATGTTGCTTATAGACGACTACACTAGAATGACATGGGTTTCCTTTCTAATGAATAAATCGGAAGCAATTGATAAATTTAAGGTGTTTAAAGAACTAGTAGAAAACAAAATTGATCTTAAAATCAAGAGCTTACGATCAAATAATGGAGGTGACTTTACCTCCATTGAATTTGAAATATGTTGCGAGATGCATGGAATCAAAAGATAGTTCTCAGTAGCCAGGACACCACAACATAATGGTGTGGCAGAAAGAAAAAGTAGGATCGTGCATGAAATGGAAAGAACTATGTTAAATGACTCCAAACTATCATATATGTTTTGGAGAGAAGCAGTACATATTGTTGTCCATATTCTGAATAGTTGTTTGGTTAGAACAAGTCGTGATAAAACACCATATGAAGTGTGGAAAGGCAGAACTGCAACAGTTAACTATCTCAAAGTATTTGGGAGTAAATGTTACATAAAGAAAAGTGAAGAGAATTTGGGTAAATTTGATTCCAGGATAAATGAAGGAATCTTTCTAGGTTACTCATCTAACAGTAAAGCCTATAGATTCTACAATCTAAGGTTGAAAAAGATAGTAACGAGTACAAATGTGAAAGTAGATAATGAAAAGTCACATTTTATGAACCAGATTTCAAAAGAAACAAGTTGCATAAAAGAAGATAAATTTATGCAAGAAGGACAACATGAAGAGGAACAAGAAGAAGAAGAATCAGAGGAAGAGCAATAAGATGAAGAACATCAATAAAATAAATATCAGCAAATAGAAGAGGAAGATGAAACAGAAAGACAAGACACAAAGACTCCTTCAAGGTATGTACAAAAGAATCATCCTGAAAGCCAAATTCTTGGAAATAGGAGTGCAGGACCTCAAACAAGGAGAAGAATAAATAATCAAGTAAATTTTTATTTACTATCTACAATAGAGCCTCGTAACCTTGAAGAAGCCAGCCAAGATGAACATTAGGTCAATGCCATGAATGATGAATTGGACCAAATTGAAAAGAACCAAACCTAGGATCTTGTTCCTAGACCCAAGGATAAAAATGTAATATACACTAAATGGGTTTTCATGAATAAACAAAATGAAAATGGACAGGTAGTTAGAAACAAATCAAAATTGGTATGCAAGGGATATGCTCAAATTGAAGGAGTTGATTTTGAATAAACTTTTTCCCCTATGGCAAAATTGGAAGCAATTAGGATGTTTTTGGCATTTGCTTACTACAAGAACTTTAAAATCTATCAAATGGATGTTAAATCAACATTCCTATATGGAAATTTAGAAGAAGAAATATACATTGAACAACCTGAATGATTTCAGTTATCAAAAGATGGAGATTATGTGTGCAAACTCAAGAAATCCCTCTATGGCCTAAAGCAAACCCCTAGAGCTTGGTACTACATACTAGACATGCATTTACAACAACAAGGATTTAAAAGAGGAGTTGCAGACAACAACATCTACATCAAGAAGGAGGACAAAGACATGATAATAATTGTTGTCTATGTGGATGATATACTATTTTGAATTAATGTAGACAAGCTAAGCAAAAAATTTGTTGAAGAGATGAAAAGTGAATTCGAGATGTCAATGTTAGGAGAACTATCATTCTTCTTAGGACTACATATCTTGCAATCAAAGAAAGATATCTTTATATCTCAAATGAAGTACATTAAGTACATGCTCAAGAAGTTCAAAACAGAGGATTGCAAACCAGTCACCACCCCCATGACCATATGATGCAAACTCAACAAAGATGACAAATCCATGAAAACATATCAAAAATTGTATAGGTCTATGATTGGCAACTTGTTGTATGTAACGACTTCAAGGCCAGATGTGATGCGGGAAGTTGGAATTGTTGCAAGGTTTCAATCTGCGCCAAAAGAATCTCATGTACATGCATTCAAGAGAATATTCATATATATGAAGGGTACTTTGGACTATGGATTGTGGTTAACCAAAAGGTGAAGATTTTACCTTGAAAGCATACACAAATGTTGATTGGGTAGGATGTGTAGATGATCGAATAAACAAAGGTGGAGGTGCATTCTTTGTAGGAAATTGCCTAATTTCGTGGTTGAGCAAAAAGAAATCATCAATCTCTCTGTCAACCGTAGAAGCAAAATACATTGCAGGAGCATCATGTTGCACACAAATTCTTTAGATGAAACAAACTTTACAAGACATTCAGATTGATCACAAATAATCAATCTCTATACTATGAGATAACACCGGTGCAATAAGCATTTCTAAGAACCCTTCGATGCATTCAAAAACAAAACACATACCTATCAAGTATCATGTTCTAAGAGAACAAGCTGAAAACTGAGTTGTAAAGTTGGAATATGTGCCAACAAAGGAATAAATTGCAGACATATTTACAAAACCATTGCCCATAGATACATTTGAGTTTCCAAGACAAAAGATGGGAGTCATTCCCATTTTTTATTAAGGTATGACAGTGTCAATTGAAATTTTTTGGGAGTTCGACAAAAACAAAAGCTCAGGGGGGAGAGTGCATAAATAAGGAAGTGGTACAATAAATCACAAAAAACAAGCACTTTCACCTAGGGAGTCACTTAAGAAAACTTCATGGAGAGGCACAATCTGAAAGGAGTAGCAGAAGGAAAGGACGGTTGTTGGTGACAGAGTAGATAACGGAGATATGGTATCCCTTCATCATTGGCGTCAAAGGGGGACAATACAAAGATAGGGGGAGACTTACATAAACTTTTGAAGTTCAAAAATGTGTTGCCATCAATGACAAATGGGGAGATTGTTGGATTATGTTGTCATTGATGTCAAATACTCTGACAACCATGGATGTCAAAGAAAGGGGGATACTAACTCTTGTTACCCTATGTAAATGACAAGTCCAAGGATCGATCCAGCCAGAAAGAGGAAGAATGTTCCCAAGCGTAGATGATTCCCTGTGCATTGAATACTTCTGTGTGTTGCCTTGATGCACCTCTAGGTGTTTACCCCAAGTTATGGAAGAAATCCAAATAAATCCAAGTTCTAGAGAAGGAATAGTGAAATTGAATGTTGGAAGGGACAAGACGACCCCATGAAGAAATTATAGGGTCTACGAGTTACAAAAACCAAGTACATGAAGATGTGGCTGACATATCACGTTATGCTAAAGTCTAAAGAATGCATAGGAAGTTCTATCTGAGAATGATTGTGAGCCGTTGATTTGGAACAACAAAGTGATGGTCAGAGTGGACTGTGTTGCCTGCAAGAGATGTACTCCAATGACGAGAACTTTCAGAATGATTGTGAGTCATTGATTCTAGACTCTGAGGATCTTTGGATTCATCAGAGTATGAGCCATCAGAGTGGGAGCACCCCGATGATGAGAATCTCCACAAGTGATCTAGAACATAGGTCGACGTGCAAGCGAGATGATTCTCAAACATACATCTGTCATGGACCCCACCTAACCATCCCATGAATAGATTAAAGGATGGGATATAATCGTCATGCAGGTTGAAGGATCGATGCAATCAGAGCCATTGATCTCAGACTCCAAGGATCATTGGATTCATTAGAATATGTGTCATTGGAGAGGCTCTAGTTGGAGTGGAGTTATTTATGATTGGATGGGTTCTGACGAAGGGGAATCCGAGGGCCGACGAGAGGCTGATAGGCTAATATATGGATAGCCCGAGGACCCGATAAACCTGGTGGTCTCGATGAACCCGATTGCAAATCGACGGTGACAATTCAATGAAGACTCTGATATAACGGTTGTTGTGCATTGAGGTGGTGTTGAGTGTGTTATCCCCATTTTGAGGGATAACTAAGAAGATTATGTCTCGAGGCCCTCGGGTTGCATATATGGAGTGTCAATATACTACATGACCAACAATATCCATTTCCACAGATGAAGACCCTTCTCACCACCACATAGGTATATTTTCAGATGAAATCCACCACACCAACTGGTTTCTGAGAGGCAATGGGTTTTTCTCCATAAGGTACAAGTCATGTATTATGGTGAGTGTCATTTTAATATTTGAGGCATTTGAGTATGTTGTATCTTAGATTGCTTTAGATTTCATGACATATGCTTGGACATCATGCCTTTTGCCACGTTTCACCTTGGTGGTTGACAGTGTGCCCTAGTAAGTTGTATTCCTTAGGAATTGGATTTCTACTAGGAACTCCCGTAAAGAGCCATTGTACCATTCCCGACCATACTGACCACTTTCCATCACTATTTCCCCCCATTTCCTTATCTCTTGGGATTTTAGGGTGTATTGACCTAAGAAGGGGTTGTCCCTTATTTTATGGGAAGAAGGGGCTGAAGGCCCAGAGGGATTGTTGTTGGGTAAAATATAAAAGTCTATATATAAACCTTCCAGATGCTTCACCCAGGGAATCCCCCAAGAAATCAATGAAACACTTATTTGTAAGAAAAGGGGGACCCACAAGAATAATGATTATGAATGCCTAAAGGGTTGGTTAGAGGATAGGAGGTCTCATCACGAGATGACCTATCATGATCATGGATATCTAGTGGTATGACATTACCATCATCTAGTCACCAAGCCAGGGTAATGGCTCTCAGTTGCATGGCTGAGAGAAACAGGGTCTCATCACGAGCCAACCTTCTCATTTCCACTGGGTATTTGTGAGTGACACTGTCATTATTTGAACACCACGCCAGGACAGTGGCCTTCAACTTTTCCCAAAATTTCAAAAGAAACAAAGAATGGAAAAACGATGGTCTTGGAAAAATTGCATTACAAACGAACATGCCACACACCCTCTACAAAGGCACACGTGAATGAGACACTACAACCCCTTGTATGTCATGAACCCCATGCCCATTTAGTCTTGACCCTTAACCACTTCTTCCACTTTACATGGCTTAGAGAGGGATCTCTTGTAAACACTCCTTGACCTAGGGTAAGATCTACCCAATAGGACACCTCGTCAACCCTCCCATATCCAATCTTGGCAAGTCGCATAATGTCTTTGAGCACTTAATTGTTTGACATGGTAATCTTTGATGCACATGCTTAAGTGACTCATTTATTGATGTAATTTACTTATCATGATATTTTGACTTGAGATCCTTTGAGGGAGTGCTTATTTGTCTTTGCAGGACCTAGTTGGTGGATAGTTTTGGAGGGACAAGACTAGCTTGGGCTTCCATTGCGCTTGAATCTCAAAGGTGGATGTAGAGGGCCCACATGCCGGATGAGAGAGACATACCTTCAGAGGCCTAGAAGACATTGTGGATGACATAACCTAGCCCTCACATGCCAAACGTCTTTCCTAGGAGAGGCAAAACATCACCTATAGAGGCATGATGTCACCTAGGAGGGCTAGGGTTTGGTGGTGAGACTATCATTCATTGGCACAGGGACGTTTTGAGGAGAACGAGGCTTTGACCATGAAGGAAATGATTTGGATGATTGACATGTGGCTTTGGGAATCCTAACTACACTCCTCCAATAGCAACGACTTGCTCCTAGTGTCAAAACGCCCCCTGAAGGGGTGGCGTCACCTTGAATTAGGGTTCTTTTTGTGTAAAAGTAAATTTTAAGAGAATTGTTTAATGTTATTTTGTAAAAGGAGCAAGATTAGGGTTGTTGGCTGCTAGTCTTGTGGTTTACCCTAAAATTATACAGACAAACTATTTTGAAAACATTTTGTATAAATAGAGATCATAAGATCTCATTTCATAATAAAACTCTCCCATTTGAAGAAGCATTGGACTGAAATTTTCGCTATCTTTGGCTAGCTCTCTCTCTCTTGTGCTCTTCTTTATGACTATCTCTTGGATTATTGGTTGATGGAAGTGATGCACTATCCTTGGAAGGCTATTCTCTTGCTATTGTGGTGGTTTGTCTTAGCTTTTTCCTTGAATTCGTAGGTTTTTACATTACTGTTATCATTTATTGTTCAAGTCAATGTTATTAGCTAGAGCTAGGTGGGAAGTATAAGGGCATACACCCCCACCTTATTCTACATCACTTTATGCTTACATGTTATTGGTTTAACAAGGGTTTGCTAAGAGGTTTAACAAGGGTTTGCTAAGAGAAGTATAAGGGCATACACCCTCTTAGCCTAAACCCTAGCTAGAGATACTTGCCTTGGGGAGTAAGAGGATTTACACCCCCAAGGAGGTAGTACCTCTAGCTCTTTCTTTGCTTGAATCCAATAACCCTTTAATTAAAGGCACTAGTAATTTACTTGTTGCAGTGGATAAATAAATTGGTTCCTTGGTAAATGTACAAATTTCAAATTTCAAGGTTGTCTCTTTGGGAAAGTGTTCTTTGAGCCTTTGGCTCCCTTGCCTCATTAAGGTGTCACCTTTCACCCACAAATTTTTGTTGTTGTTACAAAACTAACCTACATACATTAGGGCTATAGAAAACTAACCATCCAATGCCTGATAACTCCTAAACTAACCCTAGTATTTAGCCCTAACTTTACCCTAACCCTCTACTAGGCCTAGCGCACCTATTGGGCTAGTTAGAGGTGGTTTCTTGTGCTTGATTTTTCTGTTGTTATGCTTGGTTTGCTACATCCATAAGGATGATAATATCATTACATCAACTTCTTTGTTTCAACATCCCTCTTTGTGCTTAAGTTATTGCTTAATCATTGGTGAGTTGAGCTAACTTTTACTAGCTTACCTCTTGCTTATTTTATCATATGCTTAGAACTTTATTTTGGAGTATTGATTATCTTTTTTAAGCTGATATATATCTCCTATATTTGCTTCAATTAGGGACAACAAGCTTAACTTGATTTTCCAACCAACATACTACATTATACGCATTGTTTTCCTTGTGTCTCGGGCAGGTGTTCATACTTGGCAAATCACTAAACTCATTTGGCAACCCTTGAAACTTCCCAAGACTCTTTCCCAATATTTTCATACCATATAGAATTGACCTCTACGGACATCATCTCATACTTTTCACTTTTCATCTCAATTCCTCATAAGGTCATCGAGATTCCCCCTTTGAGGTGATTACCTCACCTCTAAACTGACGTGGACACCTACCTAAGGTGAGAGAGGGCAGGTTCCCTCCTAGTTGTCGCCAATTGGTGCTTGGGTTGGGATTTTACCAACCTACAACTTGTGCGATAACAGAGTGTTTCAGCACCCCGATGGTCTCAATATGAAGGAGATCACATCGATGATTGAAGATTAATTGAAGAGATGATTTGACAATGGCTAAGTGTTGAAGACCAGTGAATGAGATCGCATGAAACAAAAGGGAACTAAGATCGGTTTTCATGGAGATATTTTATTCGAATGTGAAGGATTTGTGAACGTCGATTTTGAGAAAGAAATAAAGGGAGTTAGGGTCGACCCCATCAAATTTCATATCTGCATAAACACTTGGAGACACAAGGTCGATATAAATAATCATGCCAAATTGTTTTGAAAAGTAAGTGAATAGGAAAAGATGTGAAGAAGCTCTGAGGTTGGAGTATCTGAGAGTGAAAAGGATGAGGCTCAAAGGTTCTCGAGTTGCAGAAAAATGAAAGGAAGAAGGTTGTGGATGTCTAAGGGTGGTTGGGAGGTGCAAGGTCTAATGAGTCTCTGAATTCATGAAGAATGTAAGTAGGTGGAGAACGTTGTGACAACAGAGACAAAGCAACAGATTTGTACAGGTGAAGTCTTGAAGAATATAGTCAATCTAATATTATTGACAACTTGAGGGGATTGGTGTCTCCTGTAGGTTGGTGCCTACAACTACTACAGTTGTAGGTTGGTGCCTACTGGAAGAGCTGAGTTGGCGCTCAACCAATGGGATTAGTGTCTTCTGTAGGTTGGTGCCTAAAAACCTTATTGTTGAGTTAGTGCGCAGTCAAGGAGATTGGTGTCTCCAGCAGGTTGGTGCCTGCAAATATTGTAAAAGCAGGTTGGTGCCTGCAAATATTGTAACATTAGATTGGTGCCTACAAGTTTTATTAAAGAATTATTCTGTGGTTTTCTCCCATTTGGGTTTCCACGTAAAATATATGTGTACTGTGACTCTATTGGCATGGTTAGTTCTTTGCATTGTTGATTATAACCTTTGGGATGATTAATGGAAGTTAAAAGGAGTCTTAAATATTGTTAAAAAAGTGCAACACTGATTCACCCCCTCCCCCTTCCGAGTATTGCTAAATATTCCAACAGAATTGACTCTCAT
This sequence comes from Picea engelmannii, assembly GCA_009831015.1. Taxonomy (NCBI): domain Eukaryota; kingdom Viridiplantae; phylum Streptophyta; class Pinopsida; order Pinales; family Pinaceae; genus Picea; species Picea engelmannii. The sequence continues at coordinate 227,253 of ML799366.1, read as the reverse complement.
AGCCACACACAATGTCTTTAAAGATGTCCATCCACGCGAGTGCCTTTAAAGATGATGAAGTGCTTAACATTGAGTTACCATTCCTTGACATTGTTTCTTACTACCCCCTTTCTTGCCTTTTTAAAAATTGTATTTGGTACCTTTTCTTTAGATATACATTACTAAGCACGAGACTTGGGGCATTGGCCTCATAGCGAGGTGGCATAGTTCGAGCTTTATTATTTTCCTTTCTTTTTAAATTCAGTTTCTTTATCCTTGATCTTATATCTCTTAAGATGAGGCTTTCCTCATGTGACTATTAAAGATATGCCTTGATGTATGACATATGACAAGACAACAACAAGCATGAATATGACGAATGTGTATGGAAGTGAATGGGAGGATTTAAGGGTTTATAAGATGGTTAGGGGATATGAACACACTACGTCTACTTAGGCCTCTAGTAGTAAAACTTGACTCAAGAGATGATGACACTTATCTAAAGGGAAATTATGACCCACCATGGTATTCTTAAGCAAAAGAAAATAATTTAGAATGTAAAGATACATTATTAGATTACACCGATGTTCACGGCCAACATAAGAAACACTAACACCACATACAAGCAAAAAACCACAGCACAATTGAAGATAACAACTAAAACCAAGAGGGGTTATCATCATGTGTACCATCTGCATGTGCAATTGTCAATGTGAAAATGTGTAAAATATCTAGTGACAAGCTTATATATCGTCATGGAGTTTGTTAGGCAATTCCACTGTGTGAAACGAAAACATGATGTAGCAAGAGTCTTTTAATGATGACATCAATTTTCGCTATGAATGATCAAGTAAGAGTGCTCTCATCAAATGTGAATTGGAACATCATGCCACTAGAAGAGTGGAGTCGGTACTAGTTGCACGTATGTGATCACAATCTCCTCATACCATATTAGGGGCCAACACCTGCTTCTATAGCTTCTTCTCATTTAGGATGACCACTTACTTGTCTTGGTGTGCTTGGCCATAAGAGTTGAACTAACTAGTTCAAACTGAGAGTGAGTCCTATGATAAACATTTGGATCACCAAATGAAGTACCAACAACTTTCCTTGTTTAATGGACCCATTTTGGAAGAGGAACAACTAGAGGTGAAGGATTGTGATACTTGACTGGAGGAGTAGGTGGTTCCTTTGCATGCTCATCATCCAAAGAAGAAGAATCATCATTCAAAAAGGATACAAGTCCTGGAGAAGAACAAGAAGGTGAAGAAGAGAAAATTGGCAAAGAAAAATATGTAGGCATGCAAGCCAACGAGTGTTCATCAAATTCAACATCTATTTGTATGATTACCTCTGTTGTGTTAGGTATAAATAGTCTGCATGGTTTAACATCACTAGAATAACCAATACATATATATTGCTCACTTTTTAATTCCATGGCTTTATTGGCCCAAGGTTTGCATCAATATACTTTAGAATGACTTACATTGGGCTCAACTATATACCAATATTCTTTTGGAGATACAACATATACTCCCTTAGTAGGAGTATGATTCAAAATAGAGATAGCATAATGTATAAGTTTAGCTCAAAATTGAGGGGCAAAGACCATATAATTTTCCATTTCTATAAGTGTGTCATTCTTACGTTCAATGACACCATTTTGTTGTGGTGTATAGGGCACAAAGTATTGCATTTGTATGCAATGAGTAGATAAAAAGTTAATGAAGTTCCTATTAACATACCCCCTATGTTATTGGTTTAAATTCTCTTACTTAGATTCCCCGAATGATTTTCAACAAGTGCTTTAAAAACAACAAAAATACTGAAAATATCACTTTTTTTGTTAATAACACATGTGCGTGAGGTGAAATCATCAATGAATTTTAGAAGATACCATGAACTAGAAAATGATGGAGTGTGAAATGTTGCACTTGTTTCACTATGAACCAACTATAATGGTGTTTGTGCTCACCATGATTGGCCTAATTGAAATATAACTCTACGATGTTTGCCAATTATGCAACCATTACACACACGATTATTGAAAGAGACAAAAGGTAAGATACTTACCACATGGTTCTTTGAAAGTTGTTGCAAGTAGCAGTAGTTTGAATGACCCGATCACTCATGCCAAAGTTTGCTCAAGTCATCAGCGTGAGCAATGAAGATAGTGGTAGACATTGATGATTTAAATCTATCAAACGTGTACAACCTTGAGGAATCCTTAACACATCTAGACACAATTTCATGAGATGGATATTTTAGATTCTAAATTACAACATCGTGTGGTGAAAACTCAACAGTTTTGCCTTCACATGAATGAATTATGTAGTAAAATGAAACCAAATTCTCTAATAGGGATTTAATATAAAATGGATTATTGATTTTCTCATTGTCCATATTTATAACGCATGCTTTTACAACATATAATGGGGAATTATCACCAATAAAGATATGTTGGGTTGTACAATCATCAATATTAGAAAACAAAGTCCTATTGTTAGCCATATGATGAGAGGACCTTGAATCTAAAATCCACTCATTAATAGAAGTACATGATGTAGCAAAAAGTGCATGAGGTTTTAAAGTAGTAGCAAAAGAAGAGGTGGAAGAGTCTAATTGAATGTTAAATTTCTTCATTTTTTCCTCCAATGCTTGCATGTTCTTCCAACAATGTGCATGTAAATGCCTAATTTTTCCATGAATGAACAATTCCTAGGCGAATTCTTCTTGTTTGATTTGGATCCCTTGTTAGAATTTGGAGGAGGAAGCGCTAAGGTGGACTTGATGTTCTTGGGCTATTTGGATCCTTTTGACTAATTCATGAAAGACTTGTTACCACTGTTATTGTAAACAATCAAGGTCTTTTTGTTTGGAACTTGTATTGAGAGAACCCATTCACAAGAGCTTATCTTTCTCTCTTGTTAATATCTCACAAATAAATTCAAAAGAAGGCATGGAAAAGTTAGAAACTAATGCATCTATTGTAGAATAAAAAGTAGATAAAAAAAAAAAACAAATGGCACTTGATGAATAAATGATCGTGGAAAATTATAACAATAATAGCTTGATCAACGTACTCAATGATGCTACAATCACTAAGTTGAAGCATCAATAGCTTGATCTTGAAAAAATAACCTTCAATTTTCGAGAAATCTACATGATCAAGTGAAATTAGATATTTTTCCAATAGATGGGCACCGATTAAGTTGATTTTTCCACATAGATTTTCAAAATTTGAACCAGGCTTCTCATGGTGCTTCCACGTGGTGAAGATGAAATTTCAAATTCTCAAATACATACATGTCAATTAATCCTCTAGCTTTGTGATTTATATTCAACCATTTTGTTAGCCTCTCATTATCCATTGGTGTCAAATCTATCCCTATTGTGATACGATAAACACCTTTACTTCTAAGTAAGTCATCCATATAGGCCTTTTATGAGTAATAGTTAGTTATGGTCAAACATATCTCTCGAGGGTAAGCATCCATATTGCAAATAGATCATAATAATTTCTTAGAACTTGAAAAAATGTACAATTAGAAAAAAAACAAGACTAAAAAAGGAATTGGTATGAAGAAGTTATGTCCCTTAGAAGTCTCCAAAATGGGGTATGGACTATGAGTTTTCATCAAATAGAAAAATGTGTAGGTAAGAGGACATATTATGCAAAAAACAGTGAGACCAATGTGCAACGCTCAAACAGTTACTTAAAATAAAAATTTGCTTATTGTTGGATGAGTGAGATATTACCTTGATAAATTGAAGAGCAAATTACAGATGTTCAGAGAAGGGTCCCAAGGTTGATGGTGTAGTACTAGGTGGCACTGCTCACTAGGAATAAAGTGTGTACATGGTAGTGTATCGACGATGGCATGAAAATGCATAGAAGATGACATAGAACTGTATGGAATATGATGTGACATTGTACAAGATTTATTGTGGCATTGCATAGATGTTGATGCGGGTTGTATAACTGATGATATGTCAAGCTTTAAAAGCACCATATAGGAGGGAGTGATGTGGTAGATATTAAAAGTGTCACATGGCAGTTATGCAAGTTTTCATGGCACTAAGAGGTAGCCACGTCGAGGGCCCTGTTGATTTGGTACTTCTTATGTTGGGTTGTCTACAGGGTGTTGAGATATGGGGGAAAAAGATGATAGTGGGGATGTTTTTCCCAGTGGGAGAATGGACGAATGATTATGGGGAGGAGCATAGATTGAGTGTTTGAATAGTTCCATCAATGAGTTTAGGGGAAAGTGTCGACAATATAGGAGGGAGAGATGGTTGACTTAAGGGGGGCAACGAAGAAGTAACAAAGACCCCTAACATGAGGGAAGGGGTTGTTGGGAGAATAATGGATGGTTGATGTGGTCTATGTGGAGTAAAGGTTTTCCATCGATGGTATAAGGGGATGCCAACAACAGGGTATGTGAATCGTTGAAGAAGTGGAAGCGAGAGGATGGTTGAACAACCAACTAGTAAAGAAGATGAAGGGCCTGGAAAATGGAAATTTTCTCAAGAAAAGCATGGCTAAGGGGCCAATAAGGGGGTCATGACCCTCCTAAATTGCTTTGAAAAAAAACAATGGTGTTGGGAACTGAAAATCAATAGCCTACATTTTTGTTTTTAAATAAAATTTTGAAATCAAAGTTACAAGTGTATAGTTGATGATGAGTGGGATTTGTAGATCTAGAGCAATCAAAGCCCAATTTTAATGAAGCGAGAAGCATTCCTAGCTAATTCAACCACTTTGGTTGCAACCATGTAGTCATATAAGCTTCAAAAGTCACTTAAATATACGAATCTAAAATGTACCAATACATTTGGTCCACACAAGGTAAGATTTATCCCATTCATTGATCAAAGTTTACTCTAAAACCTCTCTAGATACGATGTTTTCAATTTCACATGGTCGAATAAACATTAACTCACAAAAGATATAAGATATTACATGGTAATACTACCCACCACATGCTAGGGGTAACTAAGGAGATGATGTATCAAGGCCCGCATGTTGAAGAAATGGAGTGTTGAGAGCCAAATGACCAAGTGAGCCCACATTGAGCAGATAGAGCCCTTCCTCTCCACCACACATCACCATTCATTGACAAGAACAACGTCCACCACACCAACATGGCCCATAAGGGACAACAGGTCTTTCTTAATGAGGTAACAAGTCTAGTCTCATGTTAAGTTTCATTTTAATAATTGAAACATTTGAACATGTTGCAAAGAGTCCTTTCTTGATTATGAAGACGTTTGCTTGGAAATTATACATTTTCCCTCATTTCACCTTGGTGGTTGACATGTTTTCCCAGTAAGCGGTTCACCCTCGAGAAAATGGTTTCTACTAGGGGGTGTCCTTGAAGGGTCATCGTACCATTCCCACACATACTTACCACTTTCCACACCTTCTCCTTTTCAATTCCTCATCTTTTGGGTTTTTGGGCTTATTGACCCGAAGAAGGGCTTGTACCTCATTTCATGGGAAGAAGGGGATAAAGGTGTTGGCCCTTGACCAAGTTTTGGGAGATTCTTGGTCATGTTGACCTATTTTGGGGACTTCGATAGCCTGTCGAAGGCGGAGCGCAAGACGAAGCAGAGATCGCGGGATCTCGGCCCCTTTTTGGGTTTTGGGATTATGTAATGGGAATGGGATGTCGGCCCATGGGTTTACCCATGTTTAGGCCTATTTTGTAAACTATAAATAGATGTCTAGGCAATGTAAGAAGCGTATCTAAGTGATGAAAGGCCGATAGCTAAGTGCTAAGTGCAGTACAGTTTGTAGATGTTTTGTGCATACTATGAGAGGCTTACAGAGCTAAGTGCAAGTGGTTGTAACAAACTGTGAAGGGCTTTGTGTTGTAACGCAAGGAAGAAGGATCTAGCGAGCTGTGCAGATCTTCTGTCCTATGCGGAGTAGGGTTTTTGTGGCTTTGTGCATGTAGATGGTTGATTGAAGCTAATAAAGAAGAAGAGTTGGTGGACGTAGCCCCAAGGTGGGGATGAACCACGTAAATACTGTGTTATTCTGCTCTGTGCGATGTTCTGATGTATTTATGTGTTATTTAGTAAGTGCTTGATATAGATAGATAGATAGATCTATTTATGCTTTGTGCTTATGATGAATCTGGATGTTAGATTTGATATAATTGAATGTGCTTAAGTGCTTGAATCTGCTAGATCTGATCCATTTATATATGCTAAGTGCTTAAATACATTAGATCAGGGTGAATGTTGCGATGCTCTGTTTTCTCTGTGGAGTAGATATTGGTTAAACAATGATGAACTAACAATGCTAAGTGCTCTATTAAGTATTATAATCACAGATCTGTGCCCGAGCTAAGATTACAGACACCTGAGTCCTGCAACCACCCTTGCCTCTACCTCGGGTGAGACTTCACCTGCTTCGCAGGTGTTGTCGAAAGGTCCGGTAGTTAGGGTTTTGTTGGTGCATTGTTGTAGTTTTGAACCCTGGGTCTGCCCCTATGACAACAAATGGTTCCGTTGCCGGGACCTGGAACTGTGATTACTGGGAATTGAGGAAGAAGAAGCTCTGTGCAAAGATCTGACCTAACATTGTGAAAGTTATGTGCGTAGATCTGTTGCTCTAGTGCGCAGTAATCTACTTAGTTTGAAAAGCTCTGTGCTAAGGAAAAGAAGTCTGATCTGAAGAAAAAAGGCAAGATCTGAAAGCTTTGTGCTCTGAGAAAGGTAAAAGTGAGAATTTTTTATTAAAATAGGTAAGATCTGAAAGCTTTGTGCTCTGATAAAGGTAAAGATATTTGAAAAGTTCTAGATCTGAAAGCTTTGTGCTCTGTAAGAAGTAAGATAAGTGAAAATTTATGTTTCAATAGTATGGATCTAGGTATGTTTGATAGATTCTATCCTAGCTTGAAAACTAGGGTATTAATAGATGAAAGAAGATTTGATATGAGTAGATCTGATAAGAATAGTGAAAAATGTGTGATACCTATGCATAGAAAGAATGTTTGGACTAACAAGTGTATGTAGGACCCTAGAAAGAAATGTTTGCAGGCTAGCTACCATGATCCTAGCGTGCAGTGCAGGAAAGGCTGGAGATCATTTAAAAGAAAGAGAGGATTAACCCTTTGTTATAGTTGCAGAAAATCAAGACATCTTGCCAAGGAATGCCCTGGGAGAAGACCTAGTTGTCTTTGTTGTAAAGCTATGAACCATGAAGTATTGGATTGCCCTAGAATGATTGCTAAGCTTGAAGAAATGAACATGAGACAAGGAGACCCTAAGGCAGATCCATAAACTAAGATTATGGTCGAACCCCAAAAAGAATCAGAAAAAAGTATTGCTACATATGAGAGAAACCCTGAATGACCACTGACAAGTCAAATTATCAGAGATCTTCAAAGAAAATGAATGTCTTGAAGCAAGAATTGGAGACTTCGACATTGACTGTGTTCTAGATGAGGAAACACAGGTGAATATCATGACAGAGAGAACTTGGGAAGCTATAGCGAGGCCTGCTATTATTCCTTCATTAGGAGGAATAGGACTATTCAAAGGAAAGTTGATAAACCTATGTGGAAAGCTCACATGGATACCTATGACTGTCAATAGAGCTTCGATAGAAGAAGATTTTTAGATCATTACATTTATTGAGGACAGTGCACCATTTACCATGCTACTAGGAAAACCTTGGATTAAAAGAGATCAAGCCAGAAGGCAAGAAGAAGAAGAAGTTTTAGAGCAGAAGAAGCAAGAGTTAAAAGAATTCATGACTAGAAGGATCGCACACTTGATTAAAGAACATAAGAATAGATCGAAGCTATTTAGCACCAGAGACTTGGATGTCGAAGTTGCAAGAACACTAGAAGACCCACAAAAGATTGAAGTACATATTCCAGATAAAGAAGAAGGATCACCCTCGAATCTTAGGAAAGAATCTCAAAAACGCGAAGGTACTATGCCAAAAGAAGATAAAAATCAGAATGGAAAAAGGCATACTGAGACGAAGCTCACTGGGAAGAAGTCTATGAAGCTAAGTAAGAAGAGGGCTAAGATCGAAAAGTTACAGAAAGATCCAGAAGAAACCTCGTAGAAGGAAAACTTGCAAAATTGGAGCTTCGTCGGGATATCAGAACATCGTCACATGGCACTTCACCATGGCGAAGAAATATAGTCGTTGGGGACATTATAACCGCTAGAAAAACATTCTGAATGGGTAGAAAGACATTTATGGACAAACAACTCGCCATCCGACTGTTGGTACCATGCCATAACGGACATAACAGAGTTAAAAAAGGCTTCATATCCGTTGCAAGCAACCCGTTGCCGAGTTCCTATTTATCCCATCGTGCCATGCACCGAGAACACTTTTGCCAATTTTGAATTTGAGCTCACAAACTTGTTGATTTTACACAGTGTTCATCATGCTCTTGCCCTCTATCCCATTACTGTGTCTAAGTTACCCTCCAAACCTGAGATTGTTAACCTCGAGCGTGTATGTCGGACGAGTTGAGCTTTGCAGAGAAAGTTGTTGAAGAAGTTCTGATCAACCTCATGACTGAAAGAGTGATGTCGATGTCTACAAGTGTACAAAAATCATCGACGAGAGGACTGCCAGCCTCTTCGTCCACTGCTCACAGAACCGAACCATCCCAACCATCAGATGAAAAGTGAACCAAGCACAAAGATGATCTAGCGAATGTCAAATTGATCCTGACTATATTACCCACCTATATTCCACCTCTGAGCGGTGCAGTAAATCAAGACAGTGTGCCTAGATCTTTTGAATACACCTTGGTTACGGTGTACCCCCCGAAGGGGATACATGCAGTTCGAGCAGACCAAGATAAGATTGCAGCATTGAAGTTTAGCGACTTCAACCTCAGAGATCGCAAAGTCTATAACATGCTCACTCCACATAAGTACCTGACCAGAACTAAGGGGAAGAATTCGAAGATAATCCCCCAGTCGTGGACTATGAACCTCGTGTAGTCCACCCTGCTGAACGTCATGAAGATTCCCCACTTCAGAAGACACCAGGAGGTGAATTCATGTGTCAAACTGTTGTTGTCTTGTTACCATGGTGGGTATTTGTGGCTAAATCGTCGTATAACAGTTGATCCGATGTTGATCAATCAGATCACGGGCTTGAGTATGTAAGGACCTGATCCACAAGATTTTTACCACGAAAAATCCATGGATCGCACTCTAGCACAGAGAATCAAGGACACTTATGGCAACGTCGAGAAGGGCATGCTAGGCTACAAGGTAGCTTCTATCCAGAGTGGCACAGTGCGCCTCACCTGTTAGTTGATCGCAGGGAAGTTAGTACGAAGGAACCGACCTACCCAAGTCACCGGTTTTGTAATCGACCTCGCAGGGAAGTGCGCGGAAGGCCTTCAGATGAACTATACGAAGTACCTGGTGAACCAGTTGGAACTCAACTGCAGAGAAGCACATGATCAAGGATATGAATTTCATTTTAGCTAGCTCTTTATCCTAATAGATTTTATTACTTGGGAGATGTCGGAAGGTATGACCCTCCTAGACATCGAGCCTTTTGAACCGCTAGTCGTGAAGTTCAAGACACTGTGGTACTCAAGTGACATGAATAAACAGTGGTAGTCAAATGTTGTTTTTCATACCTACTACAATCATCTGAAGATAGCCATACAGTCAGAGCCTCACATGACCCCGAACACCCTACACCGGTTCTGGCCTTTGATGAAGTTCAATGCGGATCAACATTTTATTTACATCACAACGCACGCCGACGACCACAAGCAACAACTTCAATCCTACTACAAGCTGACGGAGGAGGACTTGGAGGAGATCACTAAGGACCGGTTGGGAGATCTCCTTATTTCAGCAGACCCTGCGGAGATATCCAACATTGACAGCCCAGAAATTGTGTAGGATACACCCGGACCTAGCAGAACAAAGAAGACCGAGGAGGTCCAAGAGATAGACAGCGCATCCGTCAAGACTACTTCCATATCACCAGAGCAAGGAGGTGATGGTGAAGAGTTGAATGACAAAGAAGTCAAACAAAAGCAAGGAGACGAGGTTGGTCCCCTGAAGAAGAGGAAAGGTTCACCTCCGAAACCTTCCTCCCGAAAGAAATCGAAGGCCACCATGACCAAGATGTAGACTGTTCTCACCTCCGATGACTTCGACTTCCTCATAGCAGCCCTGCAAGATGCTTCGCTAGAAATAACAGAGAAGCAAGAAGCAAAGAAAGAGGAGATGTATGATCGAATTGAGACGGAACTCCAAGGGGTACAACAATCCCTACAGTTCAGCCGCGCAGTCTCCACTGCGCCAGGAGAACCAGAATTGGGAGATGAGTCAACCCAACTCCACCGCCTAGCCAATACAGTTGAAGCTCGCCTTCGACGAGCATAGGAAGAAACAGAGCAAGCCACCCAGGCTTTGACACAATTACAAGGAGTACTCGTAGAGAAACTCATTGCTGCAGAATAGGAAAAACTTGCTCTCCAAGCGAAGTTTGATGAAGAAAAAGCTAAGCTACAACAAGAAAAGGAATAGTTTCTCGCGGGGCAACTCGAAGTAAAAGAATCGGTCAACATAACACTTTGCTCTGTGACAGTTAAGGTAGAAGGCTGAGTTACATAGCAGGTGAACCAACTCGCAAAAGCCATCCAACAACTATAGCAACACATAGCAGATTTGGAGCTACGCACTGTACCTAAGACCCCACAAGACGTAAGATACCAAAGAGGAGCAACTGCCTGGAGCGCAGTTGAAAGGCTAAAGGCTCTTACCCTGGAATGTAAGCAACTCAATGATCACAGTGCCTAGACCTACAAACAACTCACGGAGAACCCAGAATTGAAGGCACTGGAGTCGTAGCTACAAGAGGCGAAGTATCAAGCTGAAAATATACAAGCGCAGTTGAAGTCCCTGTCAGTTGTGGAAAGAATGAAGCGCTCCCAAGAGAAACACACTACACAACAACAAATCCATACTATCCAGAGCAGAGTTATGAAAGTAACTCAGAGGCTCCAACCCGTACAAGACAAGGCCTACCAAGTGTTTACAGAGGTAGAAGGCCAAGGAGCAGAGTTAGAGCAGATTGCGACTACAGTTGAACAACGTCTAGAGGAACCTATCAACAATGCATTCATCCAAGAGTTCATTGAACAGGAGGTTGTAGCACAATAGAAACTTGAAGCAGCTCGAGCCAAGCTCGAGGTGTTCGAAGCAGAACTAGTCAGACCAGAGTGACTCGGGACAAGTCACGGGTGAGTGTTGGGGGCATGTTGGCCCTTGACCAAGTTTTGGGAGATTCTTGGTCATGTTGACCTATTTTTGGGACTTCAACAACCTGTCGAAGGCGGAGCGTAAGACGAAGCAGAGATCGTGGGATCTCAACCCCTTTTTGGGTCCTTTTTGGGTTTTTGGATTATCTAATGGGAATGGGATGTCGGCCCATGGATTTACCATGTTTAGGCCTATTTTGTAAACTATAAATAGATGTCTAAGCAATGTAAGAAGTGTATCTATGTGATGAAAGGCCGATAGCTAAGTGCTAAGTGTAGTACGGTTTGTAGATGCTTTGTGCATATTATGAGAGGCTTACAGAGTTAAGTGCAAGTGGTTGTAACAGACTGTGAAGGGATTTGTGTTGTAATGCAAGGAAGAAGGATCTAGCGAGCTGCGCATATCTTTTGTCCTATGCGGAGTAGGGTTTTTGCGGCTCTGTGCATGTAGATGGTTGATTGAAGCTAATAAAGAAGAAGAGTTGGTGGACGTATCCCCAAGGTGGGGATGAACCACGTAAATACTGTGTTATTCTTCTCTGTGCGATGTTCTAATGTATTTATGTGTTATTTGCTAAGTGCTTGATATAGATAGATAGATAGATCTATTTATGATTTGTGCTTATGATGAATCTAGATGTTAGATCTGATATAAGTGAATGTGCTTAGTGCTTGAATCTGCTAGATCTGATCCATTTATATATGCTAAGTGCTTAAATACATTAGATCAAGGTGAATGCTGTGATGCTCTGTTTTCTCTGTGGAGTAGATATTGGTTAAACAATGATGAACTAACGATGTTAAGTGCTCTATTAAGTATTATAATCACATATATGTGTCCCAACTAAGATTGCAAACACCCGAGTCCTGCAACCACCCCCGCCTCTACCTCGGGTGAGACTTCATCTGCTTCGCAGGTGTTGCCGAAAGGGCCGGCAGTTAGGGTTTTGTTGGTGCGTTGAACCCTGGGTCTGCCCCTATGCCAACAAAAGGCCCAGAGGTGTTGTAGCTGGAAAATGTTAAAAGCCATAAAATATCCTTCTAGATGTTCGCCCTAAGGTCCTGAGAGAAATGAAATGCTTCTCCATAAAAAAATGAAGGACCTTTAAAAAAAGAAAACACATAATTAATAAATGTCATGCTTGATGGGGGAATGCATTTGTAGTGTCTTTTAATTTATAGTATGGCACTCAATGTGTTCCTAACTTCAAGTGGCATTGCGGTGCTCTTTACTTTCGATTGCACATAGCACTCAATGTTTTGGACCATAAGTTAACATAAATAAAAGGGCTTGGAAAAACGTTGCATTGTAAACGAAGGATGCATCACACCCTCCACAAAGGCACCCATAAATGAGATAATATGAGCCCTTGACATGTCAAGAACCCCATGCCCAAAAGTCTAACCCCATCCATCTCATACTCATTGCACGACTCAGAGAGGGTCTTCTTGGGAAACACTCCTTGACTTGGGGATTGATCTACCCAATAGGGAACCATGACAACTCTCCCATACTTAAATTTGGCAAATTTTATAAGTTATTTCAACATTTGTTTAGTTTGAAAAGGGGAGACTTGATGCACATGTTTGGGTGGTTCTTTTGTCAAATGTAGCTTATTTGGCATGATACACATGACTTGTGGACCCTTGGAGGGCATATCTATTTGACTTTGCAGGACCTTGCTTGGTGAAAACTATCCATGGATGAATTATGTCATTTTGACCTTCATAAGGGGTTGAAAATCCCAAGGATGGACGCCATGCTCCACAGGATGGGCAGAGGACCCCAGAGCCTTTGTGTGCAAAGGATGAAGGACGTTGCCCTTGGAGGCACTTTGACACCATTTGAGGATAACATCATAGCCCTTTGCACCTAGACGTTGGCCTTAGTAGGCCAAAGACATCACCTTCTAAGCCCTTGATGTCATTTGGAGGCTAGGGTTTGGTGGGATTGATGTTTCCAGATGTTATGTGATGTGGTTTGAAGGAAGGATATGCATGGAATGACACCTTAAAACATGAGATCTTGACACATGGCCTTTGGAGGCCCAACAATTTGCTTTTTGAGGTCCAACGTCTTATTTCTAGGCCTCACCTCACCCTTCTAGGGCATGAGGTCACCCTTTTTAGGGTTTTATCTTATGTAATTTTATTTTTTGTAAGTTGTAAGGGAAAATAAAGGGTGTTGTCCCTCTTTTAATTTGTTGTTGACAATTTAATGTGGACAAATTGGTTTAGATGGCCTCATATAAATAGAG
>ML799366.1:192177-202526 GCA_009831015.1 Picea engelmannii | reverse complement strand
CATATACAGCAGCAGTGGAGTTGTTGAGATCAGTCTCCAAGTGGGAGATTGTTGGTTGTGGAGCCTGATTATCTTCCTGATTTAGAGGTCTTTTACTTTCAGCCGTGTTTATACCCCATGAAGTATTTACACCCCAGAAGTATATACACTCTTCCATGCAGGGGAGTGCAGAGGGGGGGGTACCCCCTCTGCGGGGTCTGGGGGCAAGCAGGCCCCCGAAGCAAAAATTGCCTTGTAAAAGTATATTGTAATTTCATTGTAAATCTGGACCATTCATTGTAAGGTCGCAGATCTAACGATAGAGATTATGTTAGGGTTTTTTGCCCTAGAAGGCAACCCTCTTTTATGAGGGAAATGTATTGCGGCTATGTATGTTGGTGAGTATTGTATTCCGAGGGAGGAGACTGTGAGAGAAAGAAGAGGAAGTTACAACAAGTTTTGTTGTAGGTTGTATCCCTTCATTTTCTTGGATAATAATAAAGAAAGGACCTGGCAATTTCTCTGGTGGACATAGCCCACACTGGGTGAACCACGTAAATCTGTGTCTCTCTTGTATTGTGTATCTTCTGTGTTTTGTTTCCGCATTTGTTTTATTTTATTGCTTTGTGGTCCTGTTTTTCTAACAAAAACCTCAATAAGGGCTTGTGCATTCTCTTAAGCTCCAAAGAGTATAGTGTATAGATTGAAGATAATCTTATGAGCTCAAATATTGAGCCTTTTTATTTCCTTTGTGCCATAACAAAACCAAAGACGAAGACTTCAACCAATAATATACAGGATTCAGTCACACTCTTGGCTCATAATTTTGAATGAATTAATGTCGAGTTCGTCCAAAGTCAAAATCAGATCATGAACAGGTTGACAACCTTGGAGAGGCATCACTTTGCTCCAAGAGCTCAAATTATCAGACAACAGAGGGAAAACACTGGTTTGAAACCAAGGCCACAACAAGAGGCGAAGGCACCTGACACTTTGAATCCTGTTGGGATGGTCAACATGGAGGGATCACCATGGTGTTGGCATTTCCATGAAACTCGTTCAGAAAATGAGTGTCCTAGACAGAGGGAAGAAGAAGATTTAGGCCCTGTGGACATGTTAAACTTCATTGATATAACTTTTTCCCTCCAGGATGATGAGTACATTGATATCATGGAGGAACAACTTGAGGAAATTAGGAAGCATGCAACTAGATGAGCTCGGTTAGAAGTATTGAACCAAATGGATGATGGCTTAAAGGACAAGTTGAGGAAAAAGGAAATCTTGACATACTCGAAAAGAAACAAAGTGCCAATCTCACCACCTCCAACAATGAAGGAAGTGCCTCCACCTCCTCCACCTCGATTTCGTGACTTGCTTCCACAACTTGCACCAACAAATGAGGATCTTCGCCTAGATGTAGATGGACCATGCATGATTGGAAAGATGACTATGTCGGTACCTGTGGTGGAGACATGCAAGATTCCTTACGTAAGAAGATAAGTTTTGAAAGCATTAAAGGTACAAGATGAGGTAGGATATCCTCCAGTGATCCTAAATACTATGTATCATGGGAGCCAGGAGAGGACAATCCTCTTTTTTATCCTTCCTTGGGCATAAATGGTTTTCATTTGAATAATTGTATGTTGGATTCCAGAGCTTCGACAAATGTGATGTCTCTAAATGTCATGAAACAACTTGGTTTGCGGACAACCCCCCCTTGTGGAAATGTTTGTGGTATTAATTCCAAAAAGGTGAAAGTGTATGGTCTCATAGAAGAAGTGGAGGTATACATGCAAGATTTCCCCCACATTATCCTCATCATGAATATAATTGTGATTGATGTACCAGACGCTTGGGGCGTGCTCTTATCAAGAAGTTGGTCCGTTACCCTTGGAGGTTTTCTCAGTATGGACCTCATTCATGTACATATCCCTATGGGGGATGGGATGTTTGAGATTTTATACAGTCAACATGTTGCGAAAAAATCATGTAGTCGATTCGAATAGCCCAGACTACTGGAGTGATTATGAGTATGATGTGGCACCTCAGTTCATATAGTATGATCGTTGGGATTTTCCTTTTGCACAAGAAGATTACATGGATACATTACTTCTAAAGACAAACAAATATAAGGAGAAGCTTTCAGAATAACAAGGAAAAGATCCAAGGTCCATCAAGATACTCAAGAAGGATGAAGATAAGAAAGATAAAGAATGAGAAGAGGCTATCAATGACATGGTCAAGGCAAATCCACCTACACAACCTTACATTGAATACATACCTTATGTTGAATTTGACGAAGGAAGCCTTACGCTCATGTGGGATAAGAGAAAGGGAAAGCCTAAGTATGATAAGATGAATGAAGTTCTATGGTTTGGCCCTTTCATCTTAAAGAAGAAGTCTAAGAAGGGTGCTTACTATTTATCTACCATGGATGGGAGGAAGATGCCATTACCAGTTGATGGGTTTATCCTCCAGCCCTATGTTGATGAGACCTGATCTCCATGGGCCTCGGGCCCTAGGTAAGTAGGTAGGTCATTTGCTTTCTTGCATAAGAGAAAGGGAAAGCCTAAGTATGATAAGATGACTGAAGTTCTATGGCTTGGCCCTTGCATTGTAAAGAAGAAGTCTAAGAAGGGTACTTACTATTTATCTACCATGGATGGGAGGAAGATGCCATTACTGGTTGATGGGTTTATCCTCCAACCTATGTTGATGGGACCTGATATCCACGGGTCTCGGGCCCTAGGTAAGTACGTAGGCCATTTTCTTTCTTGCATTGCATTTGTGTGTTCATCGTAGTGTAGTTGCATTTCCTTTCATGGTTTGCTTTACATGTTGCTTTATTCATATTTATGCATAGTTGTCCTCGTACGTTTGCTTGAATCATATTACATGTTAGTTATAAGTTTTTGAAAAATGCAAAAAATTATTTTTAAGGAATAATTGCCAATTTTGAAACTTTTGAAGTTTTGATTATATGAATAAAGGGTGAGCAAGCCACCCCTCGATGCTCTAATATTTTTGCTTGAGTATGTGTAGTTATAGGTCTTACCAGGAGATGTTGAAGTTCTCATGTACTCTACGACAAGCACATGTCCACATGTAGGAGCCATATATTACCCCCCCCAAAGCTAGTGGTAACTAAGGAGATGATGTCTGGAGGCCCTTCCTCTCCACCACACATCACCATTCATCGACAACAACAACGTCCACCACACCAGCATGGCCCATAAGGGACAACAAGTCTTGCTTCATGAGGCAACAAGCCCGGTCTCGTGGTAAGTTTCATTTTAATAATTGAAGCATTTGAACATGTTGCAAAGAGTCCTTCCTTGATTATGAAAACGTTTGCTTGGAAATTATACCTTTTGCCTCATTTCACCTTGGTGGTTGACATGTTTTCCTAGTAAGTGGGTCACCCTTGGGAAAAGGGTTTCTACTAGGGGGTCTCTTTGAAGGGTCATCATACCATTCCCACACATACTTACCACTTTCCACACCTTCTCCCTTTCGTTTCCTCATCTTTTGGGTTTTTGGGCTTATTGACCCCAAGAAGGGCTTGTACCTCATTTCATGGGAATAAGGGGCTAAATGCCTAGAGGTGTTGTAGCTGGAAAAAGTTTAAAGCCATACATTATCCTTCTAGATGCTCGCCCTAATGTCCTAAGAGCAATGAAAGGATTCTCCATAAAAAGTGAAGGGCCTTTAAAAAAATAAAACACATAATTAATAAATGTCCCGCTTGATGGGGGAATGCATTTGTGGTGTCTTTTAATTTCGAGTGCATATGGCACTCAATGTGTTCCTAACTTCAAGTGGCATTGTAGTGCTCTTTAATTTCCATTGCACATATCACTCAATGTTTTGGACCATAAATTAACGACAATAAAAGGGCTTAGAAAAATGTTTCATTGCAAACAAAGGATGCAACACACCCTCCACAAAGGCACCCATAAATGAGACAATATGAGCCCTTGATATGTCAAGAACCCCATGCCCAAAAATCTTACCCCCATCCACCTCATACTCATTACATGACTTAGAGAGGGTCTTCTTGGGAAACACTCCTTGACTTGGGGATTGATCTACCCAACAGGGCACCCTGATAACCCTCCCATACTTCAATTTGGAAAATTTTATAAGGTCTTTGAGCATTTGTTTAGTTTGAAGAGGGGGGACTTGATGCACATGTTTGGGTGGGTCTTTTGGTAAATGTGGCTTACTTAGAATGCTACATGTGACTAGTGGAACCTTGGAGGGCGTACTTGTTTGTCTTTGCAGGACCTTGCTCGATGAAAGCTATCCATGGAGGAATTATGCCATTTTGACCTTCATGAGGGGTTGAAAATCCCAAGGATGGATGCCATGCCCCACATGATGGGAAAAGGACCCTTAATCCTTTATTTACAAAGGATGGAGGATGTTTCCTTTGGAGGCACTTTGACAACACTTGAGGATGACATCATAGTCCTTCGCACCTAGACGTTGGCCTTTGGAGGGCCTCCAAAAGATGTCACCTTCTAAGCCCTTGAAGTCATTTGGAGGCTAGGGTTTGGTGGGCTTGATGGTTTCAGATGTGGTTTGAAGGAAGGAGATGCATGACATGACAACTTAACACATGAGAGCTTGACACATGGCCTTTGGAGGCCCAACAATCTACTTTTTTAGGCCCAATGTCTCATTTCCAGGCCTCACGTCACCCTTCTAGGGCATGAGGTCACCCTTTTTAGGGTTTTATCTTATGTAATTTTATTTTTTGTAAGTTGTAAGGGAAAATAAAGGGGGTCAACCCTCTTTTAATTTATTGTTGGCAATTTAATTTGGACAAATTGGTTTAGATAGACTCATATAAATAAAGGCCATCTCTTTTTCATTTTCATATCTCATCACTTGGGAATTACATAACTCTTGGATTGAAATTTCGATCTCTCTGGGCAATTCACTATCTCTTGTTTTCTTGGTCTTATTGGATGCAACACTTATCTTTTGGTGGAAAAAAGGCTAGTGACTTCTCTTGGATGTTTTATCTTGGCAAATCGTTGGAATATCTTTGATAAGTAAGGGTTTTGCAAGCTATCTCTTGGATTAGGTAAGGAATTTCTGCAATTTTGTGTGTTTCTTCTTGATTTAAAGGTTATGTTGTTAAACCCTTGGAGGAGTATAAGTGCATACACCCTCCATCGAGGAATTTTCTGTTATTGTTATTGAAAAGGCTCAAGGATTGTTACAAGGAGTAAGAGGATTTACACCCTTGTAGGAAGACCTTGCTAATGTTTATCTTCTCTAGGGAGTAACATGGCTTACACCCCTAGAATATTTCTAAACCCTAGCTCAAAGAAAGAGACTCCATAGCCCAATAGATAAGGTACTAATCTTTGCATTGGAGATTGAATATTGTTGTAGTGGTAAACATGAATTTAAAGAGATTGAATTGTTTGAGGCCGGATCTAAATTTTGCGAGTTTTAAGTTATCTTATGCCCTAGGGGCATCTTGATTTGCCAAGTGATTGAGCTATTGTAACAAGCATTAATCTACAACCAATAGGGCTGCAACAAACTTACTCTTTCATACTCTTTTCCAACTTTTCTACGACTGAAATTTATTTGTAAGCTGTGATAATTGATCTATAGTTTAAAAGCTATTGTTGGGTGTCTTACTTGCTGATTTAGGTGGTTAGAAC
The DNA here is from genome assembly GCA_009831015.1 of Picea engelmannii. Lineage (NCBI taxonomy): Eukaryota > Viridiplantae > Streptophyta > Pinopsida > Pinales > Pinaceae > Picea > Picea engelmannii. The sequence goes on along the minus strand of ML799366.1, from coordinate 196,863 downwards.
TTGTTGTTGTAGAAAATTTTTGCTACAACCATAAGGCTGTTATAAAACTCTGTTGATAACATTCTCTAACAACCCTCTCTTGCAATCAAAGTCTTGGTTTAAACATTGGAAGATTGCCTACTAATTGTTAGCTTAATTTTCCAACGTCATATACTTGATTTTGATAATTTAATTTGCAGTTGTCATAATTTATTCATCGTTGATATATATTTCCCTACTGGTGCAATTTTGGGACAACGAGGTTTCTTGCCGATTCCCCACTGGTTTTGAGGCTTATATTATCCTATATTGTCTGGCACTGTTTTGCAGGTACATGACCTTGGCAACCACTTACCAATTCCAAAGACTCTTTCCTCAAGCCTCAAGTCTCACCTTGACCTTGACCTATAGGGGTGTTCTTCTAGATGCTTGCTTCTTCCCTTGCAATTCCCCTAGGGTCACCCGAGAAACCTCCCTTGTGTTGGATTCAACCTTCACTAAAATGAGGGGGATATCTATTGAGGTGACAATGATAGGTATTCCCAGTTGTGTCACACACTTGTTGTTTGGGTTGGGCTTTGCCTAAACTACAAAATGTGCGATAACAGGTAAAACCCTTAAAAGAGAAACATCCATGGAGCAAAGGAAAAGCTCAATTATTTTCTCCCCTCGATTAACATAACACAATGAGGATCGATGCCCAATTTATAGAGCAATTAACTAAATGATAATTGCTCACTTATTTACAGTTCATTAAGCCACTTCTCAATTAGCTCAGTGTAAAATAGTTGGATGCTCAAAGTTAAGCTTACTACTAACTTGGGATCCATCAATGCATGTTGAGATCAAGATAGGTCAACTACATTGAATAAAGGCTATCTTATTAATTCTTATGCTTATTTTTAATGCTTCCAAAGCTTATTTTTTATATTAAAAAAACTGATTACTATGCATAATTCATTATTATATGTGCACAAATAATTATGCACCAACAACTGGCTTGGAGGACGAATTTCTCGTGGGGAAATATTTCCAAAAGATGTTTCCAACGTTCACCCCAATCTATAATGTTCTACAAAATGAATAATTCAAATATTTTATTTATTCAATGTTCCTTTGGTAAGTCCTCGTGGAAATGGATCTAGGAAAAATCCAAGGTTGTCATCTCAATGGAAAATGATATAACGGGCTTCCTAGGCTCTTAAGTAAAGGATAATTTCAAACCTAGGTTAGGTTCTTGATTATGGGCATTGCTATTAACCTCCATAACATGTAATGCCTGGAAAAAACATAACAACAAGATCTTCTAGAATCTAGGCATAACTTTGCTTCAAATCAAAGAAAGAACGATGAGAAATGCTACAAAAACTTGGGCAAGCAAGGGTTGGAAAGAGGAAGATCTCAAGGGCTGAGAAGAAGATACTCATACATTGGTAAAGACGAGAATTTTAGTCCCTAAATCCCTCGGAGGGGGTGCAATCTTATCCATGTAGATATGAATAAGAATAAAAGACTATGCCCAAATCCTCTATATAATTGAATACTAAATGAACATCGAAAGGACACCTAGGATGAGTAGGGTGTGAGTTAATCATCTAGGATCTAGTGAGACACCCGATAGGGATACATGCTTAGAATACAGGGCAATCCATCATCAACTTTGCAAAAGTGATTGCTTTGATGAGAGGGTTGTTTGTGGCAAAGGAACTCAAAATAGAACATCTGATCATTAGAGGGGACTCACAAATTATCATAGGAGAAGTTAAGAGAAGGCAAATAAAATCCATCCTTAATGTTTCCCCATCAAATTGGAAATTATCTAATTACTAGAAGGGAACACTTGTGTTTTCTTCCCAAACATTTTGTTCAATGTAAAATGAGATTTGTTAATAAAGCAATAGAGAGTATTGAAGTTTGGGATCAAATTTTGATTGGGGTATCGAAATGGTGTGGAGTAAAGGAACCATTGAAGGATTACCCCAAATGCATAGGATCACTTGAACTATTATTCAAAATTAATAATCACTGGGTCACTTCAATGTGTTGGAGCATTTCAATAGAAGTGTACCAAATACGTATCACAATGGTGAGCACATCAAGGATAATTCAATTGCCATCGTAGGCAATGCAGATCATCACCCACCTTCATGAGCACAAGACATTATCACATGATTTTGACAGTAGAGAGTCCCTTGAGGAAGTTAGGCAAATCAAATATCTCAAATAGATCCTAGGAAAGCCGCTGTAATATTAACACATAATTTTTGTGCTTTGGTTCTTTTTGCTCACCTTTTTATGATTACTTATGCCAATAAATTATCGAACAAGGTTTCAATGTTGGATTTATGTTATCCATGAACAAAGCTAAAATACTTATTGACTATCAATGCATGTAATCTTCCTTATTCAATAATATAAAGGGTTCTTGTTTATTACCGAAAATAGAGATGTACATTATAACTAGATCAATGGAACCTCGACAAATGGCTTGAAACTTTATTGACCTCAATGCCAATAAATCTATAGCTCTAGAGATTTGTTTCAAGGGAATAATGGTTTTAATATAAGTTAAGTTTATATGTTTGTCAATGTTACTTTATTTTACGTTCACAAGACTAATTATTCTCATTGTAGATAAGGCCTTTGATATACCTTTATGGGTAGAGCATGTCTTTTCTTTAGGCTACACATAGGTGAATTAATGAGTTTTCATTATTCACTCTTACAAGAAGCTGATGTGGAGATAGTCTTATTATCATATAGAACAATATTTTCAATCAATATTTTCAACCAAGGATATGCCACTTTGACTTTTAGTCAAATTGCAATTAAAAAGACATTGACTAAGGGAATAATGGTTTTAATATAAGTTAAGTTTATATGTTTGTCAATGTTACCTTATTTTACGTTCACAAGACTAATTATTCTTATTGTAGATAAGGCCTTTGATATACCTGTATAGGTAGAGCATGTCTTTTCTTTAGGCTACATATAGGTGAATTAAAGAGTTTTCATTATTCACTCTTACAAGAAGGTGATGTAGAGATAGTCTTATTATTATGTAGAACAATATTTTCAATCAAGGATATACCACTTTGACTTTTAGTCAAATTGCAATTAAAAAGACAATGACTAATATACACCTTCTAAATCACAATATTTTCAACCAAGAATATGCCACTTTGACTTTTAGTCAAATTGCAATTAAAAAGACAATAACTAATATACACATTCTAAATCATAATATTTTCAAACAAAGATATACCACTTTTACTTTTAGTCAAATTCCAATTAAAAAAACAATAACTAATATACACCTTCTAAATCACAATATAAAAAAATATTAATATAAGATGAAATCTTATCAAAAAAATATGTTACTACTATATTGATAACACAATATAACTTGTAATTATGAACATCAAATAGGTAATCACCATAATTTTGAAAGAACTCATAAGACATTTCATCAAGACTACCAACAATAATAACATTAAAGTAAGATTAGTGATCTATGTTTATTGAGTTTTAAATAAATAAAATTTTGATAAACATAATAACTTAAAAAACCACTTTTCCACATTTATTAATCCATCTCTCAATCTCAATTTAATACACAATGTAAAAAAATATTAATATAAGATAAAATCTTATCAAAAAAATATATCACTACTATATTAATAACACAATATAACTTGTAATTATGAACACCAAATAGGTAATCATCATAATTTTAAAAGAACTCATAAGACATTTCATCAAGAATACCAACAATAATAACATTAAAGTAAGATAAAGGCAACCATATCATTGTAGTGATATATATTTTAACACTGACTTTTAAATAAATAAAATTTTGTTAAACATAATAATTTAAAAAATCACTTTTCCACATTTATTAATCCATCTCTAACAAAAAAAAATCTTTTTTCCACATTTATTAAATAACGAAAGTAGTGGTTTTCTCTAACAAAAGAAAACATAACCAGCATAAGTTCTACTTTGAAGGAAACATTCTGGAAGAAGTTGCAAACTACAAATACCTCGGAATTGACTTCAACAAAAATTTAAGTTGGGATGGTTGTAGAAAGAAAAGAACTTTAGGGGGTTGGAAAGCATTTTATTCTTTTCAAAACAGGTGTAGAGAGGCAGAGTTGTGGGACTGGAAAACCACTCTAACTCTTTTTGGGCTTCTAGTGATTTCGGTGATCCTCTACGGTTGTGAACTATGGGCCAGTAGCACAACCGATATGCAGTGGAAACAAATTGAGAAAATTCAGAAGCGGTTGATTACAAACAAATTCAAAATTAAATGTGCAGTTCCTTATGCTATCTTGTTAAGTGAAATAGGGGCTGCCCCTATTGAAGCAATTGCTATGGTGTGAGTCATAAGGTATTTGAAAAAAATTGAGCAAATGGAAGAGGGCAGATGGCCTAAGATTATGTTTAGTGACAAATTGTGCAAAAGAAAGAAGACTTGGATGCAACAAAATAACAAATGGCTTAGTAAATGGGGCATTTGCTTGAGCATGTGTCCTACAAAGAGTAAAGAGATAAAAACTTGTGTTATGGATAAGTTCCACAAACATACTTGGGAGAAAGAGCTAGGGAGAAAGAAGTACTACATTGAAGAGTTTAACCCCACTCATAACCATCAGCAAAAGGCGTACATAGGGGCCAATATTTCTTGGAGATCTAAAATTCTTA
>ML799365.1:474350-486096 GCA_009831015.1 Picea engelmannii | reverse complement strand
CTGATATTGTGCTTGTGTATGTTTGCTTCATTTTATGCTTATTTGTTATATGCTGCTTATGTGATTGCATATCAGGTTAGGAACCTGAGAGAATGAGATTCAATTGTTTCTCTGCTTAGGCCAGGAGATTCCTGCATCGAGTGTAGTTGAATACCTCCGCATAGAGTGCGTCGAGGAGGCTAAGTAGTTGAACTTTTGTTCTCCCTTGTCCAGAGTGAGTTGAGGTATTCGAGCCATGCAGGCGAGTGCAGGTCGAGTTCGAGTCTCAGTAGCAAGTCTGAGAGAAGGAGAGTTGAAGCTGTTGCGAGCGTGAACGCACAGAACCCAGAAGACTTCAATACTTCTGGAAGTGATTGAAGACCGAGCACAAGGGGTGTGTTCGAAGGACCCTTGAAAGAGCTCGAGTTGAAGAAAGCTCTGGAGAGATAACGCCCTGGTTCAGTTGCACCGGAGGAAGTTGGCGGAGCAGAGATCTCCTCATAGAGGAAGAGAGTCGACGAGCTAAATCGTCGCGCATATTCACGAAGTCCCGAGGATCGTTGGAGCTGGATGAAGGAGCGAGGAGGTTAACCCTCAGGCAGCGAAGGAACCCTTGGCCATCGTGTATCGGAGAATCGAGGTTGGTGAGTGCAAGATTCACATGCACGTTGAAATCACGAAGTACGATTTCCCGATACGATAGGGGGGCCGTTGATTCGAGCACGGACAGGTGGCACAGATCCGAAGCATCGGGGTCTCGGCCTTCGGGGTTTCCAGTAACAAGGAAACTTTGCATTATGGGTTCGCGATCCGCGAAACCCCGAGGTTGACATGGCAGCGTGGGACCCGGAGGCATAGTTGGGTACAGGTGGCGTTGTAGCGAGAACTCGGCGCCGCGACATTCGGGGTTTGAAGAGGTAAAGGAACGAGGCTGCGAGGCTCGTGATATCGCAAGGTCCGAGCTCCCGAGTCCCGAAGGAAGACTCGTGTGGAAGTATATCTGTGGGTACATCATTCCCGAGAGGAATAGGAAGGGCTTGGACCCTTCGGGCCTAAGTGAGAGGAGGTCCTGGTGGAGCGACCGCGCCAGTGAGGGCAGGTTGCGTCAGGTGATGTGGAGGAGAGAGACCGCACGTGTATTAGGGTTTGGCATCTCAGAGTTTCCGGAAGTGTAGGTTCTATGCATATCAAAACCGCGAAGTCTAAAACTCTGATGGGGAGCAGGTCATGGTCTCATGGAACGACAGGTCATATGTGAAAGGGGATAACCTGAAGGAGCTTGGGAGAGAGAGATAGGTGCCATCGTGAATCGGGGTTCGAAGATTCGTGGTGCCAGTGAAATGTGACATCTCATATGCCGATTTCCCGATAGGGAAATCCTCGACAGGAACGAAGAAGCATCGACATTGAGACCCATCGGGTTCTGAGGTTTGTGTAGCACGAGGAACATGCCCATGAGTTTCGCGATAATGAGAAACCCGATTTCCGGATAAGACAAAGGGGATATCGCAGGGAGTGAGTTTTGTGGGTATTGAAGGGGTCCCGATAAGGGATAACAAGATTATTTTAGCTCTTCGGGCCCATGAAGAAGAAGGTCCTGGTGATCGCAGACGTGTGTCAGGTGCCGTCTGCGTCATTAATAATCTAGTGCTAAGAGCCTCCTACAACAATACAATGATTACTCAAATTATTGTGAGGGAAGATAAGGTAGAATGGTAAAAAAAAAGGGGACCCTACTTAAAATAGATCAACATTGATTAGCTTATTGGTATGCCCTAAGGTATAATATGGTCCTAGAGGGTCCATAAATGCCAACTTTTAATGTAAAGAAAAGTAAGTTGAAACTGCACAAGGCTAGGAAGAAACTACGAAGGAGGGACGTACCTTTATTTCGAGGGATAAAAGTAGGAACTAACTGTACCTACATAGTGTTGGACACCTTGGAGAATGTCCTTAAGGGATAGGTGTTGGTAAAATGGAATCCTTCATGTGGGTTCTACTATTAAGATGCATTCATGGGGATGCATCCCCTTATATTTTTACATGGGTTCCTTTTGCTGAAATGAAACTATCTCATCTTCCTCCTGATACTACAAAAGGGTGTTGAGGTGGGGAATTTAGTGTCTAGTCTCTTAGTGTGGATCTACCCTTTAAAAATGACCTTAATGTTTCAACGTGGGATAAATTTTGGAAGGGTTTTATTAAAAAGGGTTGGTTCTTTGGTGGAGAGGAGAGGCCACTTTTGCACATAAACTTAGGATTTACCTTATCCTTTTTAGCGAGTGAAATTATTTTAAGTTTTGTATTTGAGGTTAGTTGGATTTTAGATATCGCCTAGCTGGAACGGAGGCTCGCTAAATTGAGTCGTTATGCATGTCAAGTTCGTTGGGTAAATCGTGGACTAATGGAAGATTTAGAATGGATAATTGATCTGCATTTAACGCCAATTTAACCCTTAGATTTTGACCTTTAGCTTGGATTAATGGTTGGTCGCTGATGAAGTCATTTTTAGCTTGCGCTCACCTTCGAGGGTGTGGTTGATCATTATAATTTGAGTTTTCACTTGGTTGTGAACCCTTGATGTGCTACTTAGGTAGATATGTGTTGTTTCTTGAGTTTCATGCATCATGCTCATCATTGACTTGCAACATAGAGTGTAAAGTCTTTATTACCCTTCTACACCCGCACACTAAAAAAAAATTAAAAAAATGTGCACGTGTTTTTAGAGGCTTGTTGTCGTAACTAAACGGGAGGGTTGCTACACTTTGGTGCAATAGTTTAGTGTATATAGTTTTATGTGGATTTATCATATTATAAAGGTAGGGGTGGAACTTATCAAAAGCATGACATGTTAAAATAATAGTTTGATTATCTTCAAAAGATGATAAAGCTAGTGGGGGGCATTAATAGAGAAAATATATAAATTTAGATTTATATTTATTATGAGAGTTTAACAAAACATTATTACATATTAATAATAAATATGATATTTAATATCAATATGTACCTTAATAGGCTCTCCTATATGTTGGACCAGTCTAGCTATTACTTAGTGTGTGTTGCAATAAACATGAAGTTTGCTTTGCAAGATTGATTTTCTATAATTGTAAATAAATAGTTTGATAAATGAAGGAGAAAGGGATACTACGAAAAAGTGAAAATCATTGTAATTCTATAATTGTCTTAGTGTATCATAAATAAAAATGAAAAATGAAAAATAAAAATAAATATGAATCATTAATTGAATAAAATTTAACAAAACATTATCACATACTAATAATGATTACGATATTTGATATTAATATTATATTATAGATATCATTAATTTTACTTTATAGTTTATTTATTAATATTAATATAAAATAGTATATACAAGTATATATCCATTTTAACTCTAGAGTCAAGGAGGATCAATTTCTAGGTACAAGCATTTATTCAAGTTTTGTATTATAAAGGAGGTTTATACCTTCAAAGATTTGATCCTTCTCCACACTTGAAAAATACCCCATTAAAATGCATTTAGACATTCTATCAAAACAAAATAAAAATTCCAAAATTCGAAATTTACATTTAAAAACATTAAAAATAATATTGAATAAAATTTAAATAATTGTTTATATTATTCTTTAAGTAAAAAGTGTTATAGAATTATATAAATTACTATAAATCTTGTTAAATGTTATAATATTGTATAAATTACTAAATCTCATGTTGTTGTTGATTGGATTCATGATACATGAGCATAAATATAAATGTGAACCCGTGAGTCCTCCAACCCATGAGTCCAACTCGTGAGTATGCGCTCACCTGTCACATCTATTTTATTCTGCTATATTTTTATAAGTGCATTTCATTTCCTTTGGTGCAATAGCTTAATAGATATAGTTTTATGTGTATTTATCATCTTATAAAGGTAAGGGTGGAACTTATCAAAAACATGCCATGTTAAAATAATAGTTTGATTATCTTCGAAAGATGATAAAGCTATGCAAACAAGACTCATAATTAAAGCAGGAAATAATGGTCCCAATAATATCATCTAATCTATTTTTTTTATGATTATTTTGAAAATATGGAAAATAAATGCATACAAGACAAATGGTTAGCCTTAAAAAAGTTCTCAGAATAAAATTTAAAAAATTAAGTATTTTTAAAATGGAGACACAAATTTAGTTTTAAAAAATTAGTTATTTCATTTGTTTGACAAGTGGAGACAAAAATTTCATTTCAAAAATTATTCACTAATGTAATTTATTTTATTTCTACACAAGCATGGAATGAGGAAGTAGTAGTTCAGACTCGTGATACATAAGCATGACTATAAATGTGAACCCATGAATCCGTGAACCGGCTCAACATTTCACATCTATTTTATTCTTGTATACTTATATTTCATATTACGTGTATTTATCATATTATAAAGGTACAGGTGGAACTTTTCAAAAACATGTCATGTTAAAATAATAGTTTGATTATCTTGAAAAGATAATAAACCTATGCAAACAAGACTCATAATTAAACTAGAAAGGAATGGTCCCAATAATATCGTCTAATCAATTTTTTTTTTAAGATTATTTTCAAAATATGGAAAATAATTGCATACAAGACAAATGGTTAGCCTTAAAAAAGTTCTAACAATGACATTTAAAAAATTAGATATTTTTAAAGTAGAGACACAAATTTAGTTTTAAAAAATTAGTTATTTCATTTGTTTGACAAGGGGACACAAAAATTTCATTTCAAAAATTATTCACTAATCTAATTTATTCTATTCAGTTGTTCAGACTCATGATACATAAGTTCTATTATATTTCTATAATTGCATTTCATTTTCTTTGGTGCAATAGCTTAATATATATAGTTTTATGTGTATTTATCATCTTATAAAGGTAGGGGTGGAAGTTATCAAAAGCATGTCATTTTAAAGTAATAGGTTTATTATCTTCAAAGGAGGATAAAGCTGTTGGCTGGGGCATTAATAGAAAAAATATATAAATTTAGATTTATATTTATTATCAGAGTTTAACAAAACATTATTACATGTTGATAATAAATATGATATTTAATATCCATTTGGGCCTTAATAGCCTCTCCTATATTTTGGACCAGTCTAGTTGTTACTTAGTGTGTGTTTCTCTAAACATGAAGTTTTCTCTGCAAGCTTGATTTTCTATAATTGTAACGAAAGAGTTTGATAAATGAGGGAGAGAGGAATACTAAGAAAAATACAAAATCATTGTAATTTTATAATTGTCTTACTGTATTCATAAATAAAATTGAAAATTGAAAAATAAAAATAAATATGAATAATTAATTGAATAAAATTTAACAAAACATTATCACATATTTATAATGAATATGATATTTAATATTAATATTATATAATAGATGTCAATAATTATACTTTATAGTTTATTTATTGATATAAATATAAATAGTATATACAAGTATATATCCATTTTAACTAGAGTCAAGAATGATCAAGTTCTAGGTACAAACTTTTTTTCAAGTTTTGTATTATACATAAGGTTTATACCTTGAAAGATTTGATCCCTCTCCACACTTGAAAAATCCCCTATTAAAATGTATTTATACATTCTATCGAAACAAAATCAAAATTCCACAATTCCAAATTTACATTTAAAAACATTAAAAATAATATTGAATAAAATTTAAATAATTGCTTATACTATTTTTTAAGTAACAAGTGCTATAGCATTATATAAATTACTATAAATCTTGGTAAAATGTCATAATATTCTATAAATTACTAAATCTCATGTTGTTGTGAGTAGGACTACTGATACATAAGCATGACTATAAATGTTCCAACTCACTGTGTCACATCTATTTTATTTTACTATATTTTTATACATCCATTTCATTTCCTTTGGTGCAATAGCTTAATATATATAGTTTTATGTGTATTTATCATCTTATAAAGGTAGGGGTGGAACTTATCAAAAGCATGCCATATTAAAATAATAGTTTGATTATCTTCAAAAGATGATAAAGCTATACAAACAAGACTCGTAATTAACCAGAAAAGAATAGCCCCAATAATATCATCTAATCTATTTTTGTGATGATTATTTTCAAAATATGGAAAAGAAATGCATACAAGACAAATGGTTAGCCTTAAAAAAATTTCTAACAATGACATTTAAAAAATTAAATATTTTTAATGTGGAGACACAAATTTAGTTTTTAACAAAACATTATTGCATATTAATAATAAATATGATATTTAATATCAATATGGACCTTAATAGGCTCTCCTATATGATGAATCATTCTAGTTGTTACTTACTGTGTGTTGCTCTAAACATGAAGTTTGCTCTCCAAGATTGATTTTCTATAATTGTAAAGAAAGAGTTTGATAAATGAAGAAGAGAGGAATACTAAGAAAAAGAGAAAATCATTGTAATTTTATAATTGTCTTAGTGTATTCATAAATAAAAATGAAAAATGAAAAATAAAAATAAATATGAATAATTAATTGAATAAAATTTAACAAAACATGTTATCACATATTAATAATGAATATGATATTTAATATTAATATTATATGATTGATATAATTAATTTTACTTTATAGTTTATTTATTAATATTAATATAAAATAGTATATACAAGTATATATCCATTTTAACTCTAGAGACAAGAAGGATCAATTTTTAGGTACAAACCTTTATTCAAGTTTTTTATTATAAAGGAGGTTTATACGTTGAAAGATTTGATCCCTTTCCACACTTGAAAAATCCCCCATTAAAATGCATTTAGACATTCTATCAAAACAAAATCAAAATTCCAAAACTCCAAATTTACATTTAAAAACATTAAAAATAATATTGAATAAAATTTAAATAAATGTTTATACTATTCTTTAAGTAAAAAATGTTATAGCATTATATAAATTACTATAAATCTTGGTAAAATGTTATAATATTCTATAAATTAGTAAATCTCATGTTGCGGTCGGTGGAACTAGTGATACGTAAACATGACTATAAATGTGAACCCATGAGTCCACCAATACGTAAACATGACTATAAATGTGAACCCATGAGTACACCAACCTGCCCACCCAGTCACATATATTTTATTCTACTATATTTTTATAAGTGCATTTCATTTCCTTCAGTGCAATAGATTAATATATATAGTTTTATGTGTATTTACCATCTTATAAAGGTAGGGGTGGAACTTATCAAAAGCATGCCATGTTAAAATAATAGTTTGATTATTTTCAAAAGATGAGAAAACTATGCAAACAAGACTCATAATTAAACTAGAAAAGAATGGTCCCAATTTTTTTTTATGATTATTTTCAAAATATGGAAAAGAAATGCATACAATACAAATGTTTAGCCTTAAAAATGTTCTAAAAATGACATTTACTTCATTTGTTTGAGGAGAAGTGGAAACACAAATTTAGTTTTAAAAAATTAGTTATTTCATTTGTTTGACAACTAGAGACAAAAATTTAATTTCAAAAATTATTCACTAATGTAATTTATTCTATTTGTACACAAGCATGATAATTGATATATCCAAGTTTCTATGGATTCAAAAGAATTTTTATAATTAATTTTACTTAAGAAAACCAACTTCATTGTACAAACATATCCAAGTTTTTATGGATTTATAATAATTTTTATAATCAATTTTACTTAAGAAAACCAACTCACTTGTCCAAACACCTTATAGATTCATTCAACGATGTCCTCCAAATCCATTATACAGACACCTTATAGATTCATTCAATGATGTCCTCTCGAAGACATTGACAATAGAGATTATTGACCTTAACTAATTTGTAGAACACCTGTCACAAGTGATGATGATAGAACCTAATTAATCATGATCAATTTAAATCATTCCAAAGTATTTTTTAAATGGTAAACTTGAGTTACTTTAAGTTATAATATAATGCATTTCCACCATAAATGGTTTTCTTAAGAATATATTGGTATCAAGCATGTCAAATATACTTTCCTAACACAAACAAATTTCCTATATAATACATAGCAAAACCAATTGATTCATATATTACAATGTTATTACCCCATGGATAAGCCTAGCAAGATTGAAATTCAATAACACGAGCCTAATTGAAACAACACTTTTTTGAGAAACCTTGGGCACAAAATGACAAAAAAAAAACATTTTTGCACCCCAAACCAACTTGAGGGAGACTATGTAGGAGAAATAGTGAGATGCATGTTCTTAATGAGTGTTTATGGATAAATTTATGAGAGACATGATTTGAAACTGGGCCTATGGGTTGTGGGTTTGTTATAGCACAGTTTGTAGCTAGAATAAAGGCTATGAGATGGAAGGCCAAACTAGCGTAACAGTAACCTATCCCACCCAATGTCACCATCATGGGGAGGTTATTTCATTCTAGGGAGGTAAGGCCCAGGGGAAACGTCCCTGGTGACCTAGGGATTTGAAAGGGCAAAGGTTAATAGGATAAAGATAAGTTTCCCCCCTTTCATACATCACCACCAAGCAGATAGTCCGACTTTATAGCCACTAAAGATAACTGGAAGTAATAACCAAGTAGAATCCCTGCTTGAGAACAAAGCAACAATAAACTGATGTATGCAGGCTTTGGTTAGTACTTCGTATCAATCAAGAACTATCTAATGAACTTATAAGAAATTTGAATATAAATATTGACAGAGTCAATGTTTATCAATAGCAATAAAAAATCATATCACTTCATCAATAATTATTAAAATGATGTGGCATTCAATGTAATAAACCAACACTTCAATTAACTTATGCCTAAATCACAATTCAATTGCTCAAAATACAAAACATTGTTGCAATAAAGATGTAATAACCAATGGTGACATCAACAACTAGGGTTAGTAGGGTTAGCTAGAGCTAGGGTTAGTGTAGTTAGGGTTTAAGATTTCAAAGGGTTTGAGAGTTGTTTGACCAATTTCACTTCAATGTTGGAGGACTTCTAGATCAATGCCTTAGGGTTTAATGGATTCATAACTGAAGGACACACAGGTTGAAGGAGGCAAGATTTCAAGCACTAGAGGGAAAATTTTTGAGGTGCTACTAAAGTAGGGCCTCAAAATTGGAACCCTAGGGGAGAGACGCTCACTTTGGTGTTGTTGAAGCAAGGCCTCATGCTCTCTCCTCCTTCCCAGCAAATGGATAGCTCAATAATAAACAAATATGACCAAAATAAGAGGGTTTGAAGAGTGAGGTGTTGCTACAACAAGGCCTTTCAACAAACCCTAGAAAGAGTACGGACCTAGTGTAGTAAACCTAGGCCAGGGACATCTCACTCTTCTTGGCTTCAAAAATAGTACAACTAGCAATAAATGAAGAGAAGAAGAGGGCTTAGCTACGGCTAGGCTCTCTTTTCTCTATCAATGGCTGAAAATCTCTCTATTAGAGGACATGAGACAAGGACCTACTTGTGTGCTTGTCACCTAGGGTTTTTTTTGTTCAAAAATAATCATAAATACATGCAAGAAATTAAACTACAACCATTCATTCAAGAAGTGTTGCAGAAAAATACTTACAATTCACTAAGAAATAAATGTGCAAACCCTAGTTGTAACACCTTCCTTTAAGAGAGAAACCAAAATATGCCAAAATAGCCTTCCTTCAATAAGTGTGCATCGCCAAATTATCCAATAACCCAAGATAAGGCACCAATTTCAGACCTCACTAATGAGTGAGTAAGTTCTGATCAAAAAATGAGAGTGAAAATCTCCCATTTATACAAAAACTTGACCTAATTTTACATTTTAGGTTAGGTAAAAAGGTCGACAAGGCCAAAATATTAAATCATATTGTTTTACATTAAATTTTCAAGTTAAAACCCTAAATGAAGCTAAAAGGAGAGTAAAATCCCCTCCAAGGGAAATGTTATTCCTTTTTAGGGTAGATGGGGCATCCCGGAGAAAAACGTTAGCCCTCCCTAGGCTTCTCCAACCTGCCACATGTGCCATTGTTGCCTAGTCTTCCTGCCCCAAATGTCCATGATGATGGGTGATGTCATGGTCAAGTTGGTGACGTCCTAGGCCTCCAAAGGCCAATTTTCCACTAAGAAAGGGTCATCCCCCCTAGGTCAAGTTGTGTCGGGGTGCCGCTAGTGGAACGTTCTCTTCTTCTCTAGTGGCAAAGCCCTTGATCCATCTATGTCCTATATTTTCCTCGTCATGGGGTCTAAACATCCATAGGGTATGTTCTTCAACCCCATGGAGATCTGAACTGATAATCCCCCCATGTGTACCGGTCCAAATGGTACTTGTCCATCAAGCATGGCTCTGTACATCAAAGGTTATGCCCTTCATGGGCTCATTAGTCATAGGGATCATAGCAATGTCAATCACATATCATCATCAATATTATTAAACATATGCATAAAATACCTAATACATCTATCAATAGCTCAAAGACAATACACAAGCCTTCTATACAAATCTGGGAGAAAAGACAAAAAGTCCTATTGGGCTAGTGCCCATTGGAAAAGGAGAGTTCCCAGGGGAAACCTCATCAAAACCATGTGAGTGGGTGATGTGGTCAGGGGAATTCCAAGCATGTGGGTGCAGTGAGGGCCAAGGATGCAAAGTGTTACCTATGGGTGCCTTTGTAGAAGGTGAGTTGTACCTGTCATGGATGCATTATTTCCAAGCCCATTCTTGCCTTTATTCTTTTGTATTCTTTTATTTCTTTTATTTTTCTTTTTGTTCAAGATTTAATTAGGGGATGTTTCCCTGGTGTGGTGACCAGTGGTGGAAGCGTTACCCACAAGTAATTTCACATAAATGAAAGAACGACTCATGATGAGACCCCCTTTCCCTTGGCCATGCAACCAAGAGTCACTTCCCTGGTGTGGTAACCAGCTGGTGGCAATGTCATACTGCTAGGTACCCATGGACCTAATAGGTTGGTTCATGATGAGACCCCATATCCTTTGATTACGTCTTGTTTTATTATTTTTCTGGGTCCCTCTTGTTTCCTGGTGAGAATCCTTTTATTGCTTTCTCAGGGATCCTTGGGTGAAGCATCTCGAGGTTTTATTCTTAGGATTTTATCTTTTACTAGCTTACTTTTACCTTTCGAGCATTTATCCCCTTCTTCCCATGAGATAAGGTGCAATCCTAAAAATAGGTCAACCCAATACTCGGACAAGGGAAATGGGATAAGTGAGTGGGGAGCAAGATGAAAAGTGGTGCTATGATGGGAGAGGATGATGGATTTTCAGAAATACCCCTAGTGGAAAACCAAAACCTACAGACATAGGCTTGCTAGGGCATTCTGAGAACCCCCCTAAACATGGTCAAGTGGGAAAATGTAAGATCCCAGCAATTATTAGAAAAAAAAGGAATCAGATGCATATATTCAAAGGTTTTAATGATCAAAAGTGACACATACCATGATACCTGAACCGATTACCTCCTGGGGAAAGAACCATTTCTGATATAGGACCAAGTCGATGGTGATGGATGCTACTGCTGCTGACAAGATAAAAGTGATAGAAGAAGAAATGGTGGGCCCTCCAGGGCCATGCTCAGGTCAATCCTGCTCTTAGTACTCCATGTCTATGACCTATGGACCTTGAGACATGATATCCGAGTTATCCCTGAAAAGTGGGGATAACATCTGGCTCCAAATCGAGGACATGTGCTCATCGTAGAGTGCATGAGAAACTCAACATCTCTGGCATAACCTGCATACCTACTCAATCTCAATAGAAGTATCAGTAAAAAAATTGGGGTGGTAATGCCAC
>ML799365.1:450044-465500 GCA_009831015.1 Picea engelmannii | reverse complement strand
CGTTTAGGTGCTCATGAATGTTTGTTTTTTGGTGATGCATTTGCTTTGTATATGTTGTGCATGTGATTTCAGGTTTTAGCTGAAGTCTGAAAGGGAAGAGGATAAGTTTCAATTGTTTCTCTATCTGAGCCGGGAGATTCCTACAAGGTGTGCAGTCGAATTCATCCGCAAGGAGTGCGTCGATGAAGGCTCAGTAGCTTAACCTTTTGATTTTATTTTCCCAGGAGTTGATTTGGGTTATTGAGGTCCTGCAAGGAGCATGTACGTTGGATAAGAAGGAGTCTCAGCTGTTAGTCTGAGTAAAGGAGTTAGACGACTGCTGCTGCAGGGAGTGTGCAGAGTCTGAAAGATTCAACACTTAGAAAGCGTTGAATGCTGAGCACAAGTAGTGCACGCAAGCTCAAGAGGGATAGTTCCTTCATAGTATGGTTGAAAGATATCCAGGAGGTTTTGGGTCGAGGAAGGATTGAGAAGGAAGTACAAATACAGGAGTTGGAGAACAAGTTCTGAGAAAGAACCTGTAGTTTCTCAAGAAATCCTCAAAGGGGAAGAATCAACGGTCAAGGCTCGCAGGAGAAATCAGCGAAATCCCATCAGCCGTCATATCTCTGGAAAGTTGCGCAGGGGTTAAGTCCCCAGATTAGAGAAAGAACCTGAGGAGTCATCAGGACATCAAGGTCATCAGGATTTCCGTAGACAAGAGGATCAAGCATATTGAAATCGCGATCCACGATTTCCTGAGAGGGTTGGAACCGTTTATCGCAGCAAGGACATGTGGCGAGAGATCCTGAAGAGTTGGGTTCAGAAATTCAGGGTTCTTTCTCAAAAAGGAATTGCTGAAATAGAAATCATGATTTTACGATCCCCGATAAGCCGATAAAGGAGCGGTGATGGGAGGAGAGAGACCGCACGTGTATTAGGGTTTGGCATCTCGGAGTTTCCGGAAGTGTAGGTTCTATGCATATCAAAACCACGAAGTCTGAAACTCTGATGGGGAGCAGGTCATGGTCTCATGGAACGACAGGTCATATGCGAAAGGGGCTAACCTGAAGGAGCTTGGGAGAGAGAGATAGGTGCCATCGTGAATCGGGGTTCGAAGATTCATGGTGCTAGTGAAATGTGACATCTCATATGCCGATTTCCCGATAGGGAAATCCTCGACATGAACGAAGAAGCATCGACATTGAGACCCATCGGGTTCTGAGGTTTGTGTAGCATGAGGAACGTGCCCATGAGTTTCGCGATAATGAGAAACCCGATTTCCGGATAAGACAAAGGGGATATCGCAGGGAGTGAGTTTTGTGGGTATTGAAGGGGTCCCGATAAGGGATAAGAAGAGTATTTTAGCTCTTCGAGCCCATGAAGAAGAAGGTCCTGGTGATCGCAGACGTGTGTCAGGTGTCGTCTGCGTCATTAATAATCTAGTGCTAAGAGCCTCCTACAACAATACAATGATTACTCAAATTATTGTGAGGGAAGATAAGGTAGAATGGTAAAAAAAAAGGGGACCCTACTTAAAATAGATCAACATTGATTAGCTTACTGGTATGCCCTAAGGTATAATATGGTCCTAGAGGGTCCATAAATGCCAACTTTTAATGTAAAGAAAAGTAAGTTGAAACTGCACAAGGCTAGGAAGAAACTACGAAGGAGGGACGTACCTTTATTTCGAGGGATAAAAGTAGGAACTAACTGTACCTACATAGTGTTGGACACCTTGGAGAATGTCCTTAAGGGATAGGTGTTGGTAAAATGGAATCCTTCATGTGGGTTCTACTATTAAGATGCATTCATGGGGATGCATCCCCTTATATTTTTACATGGGTTCCTTTTGCTGAAATGAAACTATCTCATCTTCCTCCTGATACTACAAAAGGGTGTTGAGGTGGGGAATTTAGTGTCTAGTCTCTTAGTGTGGATCTACCCTTTAAAAATGACCTTAATGTTTCAACGTGGGATAAATTTTGGAAGGGTTTTATTAAAAAGGGTTGGTTCTTTGGTGGAGAGGAGAGGCCACTTTTGCACATAAACTTAGGATTTACCTTATCCTTTTTAGCGAGTGAAATTATTTTAAGTTTTGTATTTGAGGTTAGTTGGATTTTAGATATCGCCTAGCTGGAACGGAGGCTCGCTAAATTGAGTCGTTATGCATGTCAAGTTCGTTGGGTAAATCGTGGACTAATGGAAGATTTAGAATGGATAATTGATCTGCATTTAACGCCAATTTAACCCTTAGATTTTGACCTTTAGCTTGGATTAATGGTTGGTCGCTGATGAAGTCATTTTTAGCTTGCGCTCACCTTCGAGGGTGTGGTTGATCATTATAATTTGAGTTTTCACTTGGTTGTGAACCCTTGATGTGCTACTTAGGTAGATATGTGTTGTTTCTTGAGTTTCATGCATCATGCTCATCATTGACTTGCAACATAGAGTGTAAAGTCTTTATTACCCTTCTACACCCGCACACTAAAAAAAAATTAAAAAAATGTGCACGTGTTTTTAGAGGCTTGTTGTCGTAACTAAACGGGAGGGTTGCTACACTTTGGTGCAATAGTTTAGTGTATATAGTTTTATGTGGATTTATCATATTATAAAGGTAGGGGTGGAACTTATCAAAAGCATGACATGTTAAAATAATAGTTTGATTATCTTCAAAAGATGATAAAGCTAGTGGGGGGCATTAATAGAGAAAATATATAAATTTAGATTTATATTTATTATGAGAGTTTAACAAAACATTATTACATATTAATAATAAATATGATATTTAATATCAATATGTACCTTAATAGGCTCTCCTATATGTTGGACCAGTCTAGCTATTACTTAGTGTGTGTTGCAATAAACATGAAGTTTGCTTTGCAAGATTGATTTTCTATAATTGTAAATAAATAGTTTGATAAATGAAGGAGAAAGGGATACTACGAAAAAGTGAAAATCATTGTAATTCTATAATTGTCTTAGTGTATCATAAATAAAAATGAAAAATGAAAAATAAAAATAAATATGAATCATTAATTGAATAAAATTTAACAAAACATTATCACATACTAATAATGATTACGATATTTGATATTAATATTATATTATAGATATCATTAATTTTACTTTATAGTTTATTTATTAATATTAATATAAAATAGTATATACAAGTATATATCCATTTTAACTCTAGAGTCAAGGAGGATCAATTTCTAGGTACAAGCATTTATTCAAGTTTTGTATTATAAAGGAGGTTTATACCTTCAAAGATTTGATCCTTCTCCACACTTGAAAAATACCCCATTAAAATGCATTTAGACATTCTATCAAAACAAAATAAAAATTCCAAAATTCGAAATTTACATTTAAAAACATTAAAAATAATATTGAATAAAATTTAAATAATTGTTTATATTATTCTTTAAGTAAAAAGTGTTATAGAATTATATAAATTACTATAAATCTTGTTAAATGTTATAATATTGTATAAATTACTAAATCTCATGTTGTTGTTGATTGGATTCATGATACATGAGCATAAATATAAATGTGAACCCGTGAGTCCTCCAACCCATGAGTCCAACTCGTGAGTATGCGCTCACCTGTCACATCTATTTTATTCTGCTATATTTTTATAAGTGCATTTCATTTCCTTTGGTGCAATAGCTTAATAGATATAGTTTTATGTGTATTTATCATCTTATAAAGGTAAGGGTGGAACTTATCAAAAACATGCCATGTTAAAATAATAGTTTGATTATCTTCGAAAGATGATAAAGCTATGCAAACAAGACTCATAATTAAAGCAGGAAATAATGGTCCCAATAATATCATCTAATCTATTTTTTTTATGATTATTTTGAAAATATGGAAAATAAATGCATACAAGACAAATGGTTAGCCTTAAAAAAGTTCTCAGAATAAAATTTAAAAAATTAAGTATTTTTAAAATGGAGACACAAATTTAGTTTTAAAAAATTAGTTATTTCATTTGTTTGACAAGTGGAGACAAAAATTTCATTTCAAAAATTATTCACTAATGTAATTTATTTTATTTCTACACAAGCATGGAATGAGGAAGTAGTAGTTCAGACTCGTGATACATAAGCATGACTATAAATGTGAACCCATGAATCCGTGAACCGGCTCAACATTTCACATCTATTTTATTCTTGTATACTTATATTTCATATTACGTGTATTTATCATATTATAAAGGTACAGGTGGAACTTTTCAAAAACATGTCATGTTAAAATAATAGTTTGATTATCTTGAAAAGATAATAAACCTATGCAAACAAGACTCATAATTAAACTAGAAAGGAATGGTCCCAATAATATCGTCTAATCAATTTTTTTTTTAAGATTATTTTCAAAATATGGAAAATAATTGCATACAAGACAAATGGTTAGCCTTAAAAAAGTTCTAACAATGACATTTAAAAAATTAGATATTTTTAAAGTAGAGACACAAATTTAGTTTTAAAAAATTAGTTATTTCATTTGTTTGACAAGGGGACACAAAAATTTCATTTCAAAAATTATTCACTAATCTAATTTATTCTATTCAGTTGTTCAGACTCATGATACATAAGTTCTATTATATTTCTATAATTGCATTTCATTTTCTTTGGTGCAATAGCTTAATATATATAGTTTTATGTGTATTTATCATCTTATAAAGGTAGGGGTGGAAGTTATCAAAAGCATGTCATTTTAAAGTAATAGGTTTATTATCTTCAAAGGAGGATAAAGCTGTTGGCTGGGGCATTAATAGAAAAAATATATAAATTTAGATTTATATTTATTATCAGAGTTTAACAAAACATTATTACATGTTGATAATAAATATGATATTTAATATCCATTTGGGCCTTAATAGCCTCTCCTATATTTTGGACCAGTCTAGTTGTTACTTAGTGTGTGTTTCTCTAAACATGAAGTTTTCTCTGCAAGCTTGATTTTCTATAATTGTAACGAAAGAGTTTGATAAATGAGGGAGAGAGGAATACTAAGAAAAATACAAAATCATTGTAATTTTATAATTGTCTTACTGTATTCATAAATAAAATTGAAAATTGAAAAATAAAAATAAATATGAATAATTAATTGAATAAAATTTAACAAAACATTATCACATATTTATAATGAATATGATATTTAATATTAATATTATATAATAGATGTCAATAATTATACTTTATAGTTTATTTATTGATATAAATATAAATAGTATATACAAGTATATATCCATTTTAACTAGAGTCAAGAATGATCAAGTTCTAGGTACAAACTTTTTTTCAAGTTTTGTATTATACATAAGGTTTATACCTTGAAAGATTTGATCCCTCTCCACACTTGAAAAATCCCCTATTAAAATGTATTTATACATTCTATCGAAACAAAATCAAAATTCCACAATTCCAAATTTACATTTAAAAACATTAAAAATAATATTGAATAAAATTTAAATAATTGCTTATACTATTTTTTAAGTAACAAGTGCTATAGCATTATATAAATTACTATAAATCTTGGTAAAATGTCATAATATTCTATAAATTACTAAATCTCATGTTGTTGTGAGTAGGACTACTGATACATAAGCATGACTATAAATGTTCCAACTCACTGTGTCACATCTATTTTATTTTACTATATTTTTATACATCCATTTCATTTCCTTTGGTGCAATAGCTTAATATATATAGTTTTATGTGTATTTATCATCTTATAAAGGTAGGGGTGGAACTTATCAAAAGCATGCCATATTAAAATAATAGTTTGATTATCTTCAAAAGATGATAAAGCTATACAAACAAGACTCGTAATTAACCAGAAAAGAATAGCCCCAATAATATCATCTAATCTATTTTTGTGATGATTATTTTCAAAATATGGAAAAGAAATGCATACAAGACAAATGGTTAGCCTTAAAAAAATTTCTAACAATGACATTTAAAAAATTAAATATTTTTAATGTGGAGACACAAATTTAGTTTTTAACAAAACATTATTGCATATTAATAATAAATATGATATTTAATATCAATATGGACCTTAATAGGCTCTCCTATATGATGAATCATTCTAGTTGTTACTTACTGTGTGTTGCTCTAAACATGAAGTTTGCTCTCCAAGATTGATTTTCTATAATTGTAAAGAAAGAGTTTGATAAATGAAGAAGAGAGGAATACTAAGAAAAAGAGAAAATCATTGTAATTTTATAATTGTCTTAGTGTATTCATAAATAAAAATGAAAAATGAAAAATAAAAATAAATATGAATAATTAATTGAATAAAATTTAACAAAACATGTTATCACATATTAATAATGAATATGATATTTAATATTAATATTATATGATTGATATAATTAATTTTACTTTATAGTTTATTTATTAATATTAATATAAAATAGTATATACAAGTATATATCCATTTTAACTCTAGAGACAAGAAGGATCAATTTTTAGGTACAAACCTTTATTCAAGTTTTTTATTATAAAGGAGGTTTATACGTTGAAAGATTTGATCCCTTTCCACACTTGAAAAATCCCCCATTAAAATGCATTTAGACATTCTATCAAAACAAAATCAAAATTCCAAAACTCCAAATTTACATTTAAAAACATTAAAAATAATATTGAATAAAATTTAAATAAATGTTTATACTATTCTTTAAGTAAAAAATGTTATAGCATTATATAAATTACTATAAATCTTGGTAAAATGTTATAATATTCTATAAATTAGTAAATCTCATGTTGCGGTCGGTGGAACTAGTGATACGTAAACATGACTATAAATGTGAACCCATGAGTCCACCAATACGTAAACATGACTATAAATGTGAACCCATGAGTACACCAACCTGCCCACCCAGTCACATATATTTTATTCTACTATATTTTTATAAGTGCATTTCATTTCCTTCAGTGCAATAGATTAATATATATAGTTTTATGTGTATTTACCATCTTATAAAGGTAGGGGTGGAACTTATCAAAAGCATGCCATGTTAAAATAATAGTTTGATTATTTTCAAAAGATGAGAAAACTATGCAAACAAGACTCATAATTAAACTAGAAAAGAATGGTCCCAATTTTTTTTTATGATTATTTTCAAAATATGGAAAAGAAATGCATACAATACAAATGTTTAGCCTTAAAAATGTTCTAAAAATGACATTTACTTCATTTGTTTGAGGAGAAGTGGAAACACAAATTTAGTTTTAAAAAATTAGTTATTTCATTTGTTTGACAACTAGAGACAAAAATTTAATTTCAAAAATTATTCACTAATGTAATTTATTCTATTTGTACACAAGCATGATAATTGATATATCCAAGTTTCTATGGATTCAAAAGAATTTTTATAATTAATTTTACTTAAGAAAACCAACTTCATTGTACAAACATATCCAAGTTTTTATGGATTTATAATAATTTTTATAATCAATTTTACTTAAGAAAACCAACTCACTTGTCCAAACACCTTATAGATTCATTCAACGATGTCCTCCAAATCCATTATACAGACACCTTATAGATTCATTCAATGATGTCCTCTCGAAGACATTGACAATAGAGATTATTGACCTTAACTAATTTGTAGAACACCTGTCACAAGTGATGATGATAGAACCTAATTAATCATGATCAATTTAAATCATTCCAAAGTATTTTTTAAATGGTAAACTTGAGTTACTTTAAGTTATAATATAATGCATTTCCACCATAAATGGTTTTCTTAAGAATATATTGGTATCAAGCATGTCAAATATACTTTCCTAACACAAACAAATTTCCTATATAATACATAGCAAAACCAATTGATTCATATATTACAATGTTATTACCCCATGGATAAGCCTAGCAAGATTGAAATTCAATAACACGAGCCTAATTGAAACAACACTTTTTTGAGAAACCTTGGGCACAAAATGACAAAAAAAAAACATTTTTGCACCCCAAACCAACTTGAGGGAGACTATGTAGGAGAAATAGTGAGATGCATGTTCTTAATGAGTGTTTATGGATAAATTTATGAGAGACATGATTTGAAACTGGGCCTATGGGTTGTGGGTTTGTTATAGCACAGTTTGTAGCTAGAATAAAGGCTATGAGATGGAAGGCCAAACTAGCGTAACAGTAACCTATCCCACCCAATGTCACCATCATGGGGAGGTTATTTCATTCTAGGGAGGTAAGGCCCAGGGGAAACGTCCCTGGTGACCTAGGGATTTGAAAGGGCAAAGGTTAATAGGATAAAGATAAGTTTCCCCCCTTTCATACATCACCACCAAGCAGATAGTCCGACTTTATAGCCACTAAAGATAACTGGAAGTAATAACCAAGTAGAATCCCTGCTTGAGAACAAAGCAACAATAAACTGATGTATGCAGGCTTTGGTTAGTACTTCGTATCAATCAAGAACTATCTAATGAACTTATAAGAAATTTGAATATAAATATTGACAGAGTCAATGTTTATCAATAGCAATAAAAAATCATATCACTTCATCAATAATTATTAAAATGATGTGGCATTCAATGTAATAAACCAACACTTCAATTAACTTATGCCTAAATCACAATTCAATTGCTCAAAATACAAAACATTGTTGCAATAAAGATGTAATAACCAATGGTGACATCAACAACTAGGGTTAGTAGGGTTAGCTAGAGCTAGGGTTAGTGTAGTTAGGGTTTAAGATTTCAAAGGGTTTGAGAGTTGTTTGACCAATTTCACTTCAATGTTGGAGGACTTCTAGATCAATGCCTTAGGGTTTAATGGATTCATAACTGAAGGACACACAGGTTGAAGGAGGCAAGATTTCAAGCACTAGAGGGAAAATTTTTGAGGTGCTACTAAAGTAGGGCCTCAAAATTGGAACCCTAGGGGAGAGACGCTCACTTTGGTGTTGTTGAAGCAAGGCCTCATGCTCTCTCCTCCTTCCCAGCAAATGGATAGCTCAATAATAAACAAATATGACCAAAATAAGAGGGTTTGAAGAGTGAGGTGTTGCTACAACAAGGCCTTTCAACAAACCCTAGAAAGAGTACGGACCTAGTGTAGTAAACCTAGGCCAGGGACATCTCACTCTTCTTGGCTTCAAAAATAGTACAACTAGCAATAAATGAAGAGAAGAAGAGGGCTTAGCTACGGCTAGGCTCTCTTTTCTCTATCAATGGCTGAAAATCTCTCTATTAGAGGACATGAGACAAGGACCTACTTGTGTGCTTGTCACCTAGGGTTTTTTTTGTTCAAAAATAATCATAAATACATGCAAGAAATTAAACTACAACCATTCATTCAAGAAGTGTTGCAGAAAAATACTTACAATTCACTAAGAAATAAATGTGCAAACCCTAGTTGTAACACCTTCCTTTAAGAGAGAAACCAAAATATGCCAAAATAGCCTTCCTTCAATAAGTGTGCATCGCCAAATTATCCAATAACCCAAGATAAGGCACCAATTTCAGACCTCACTAATGAGTGAGTAAGTTCTGATCAAAAAATGAGAGTGAAAATCTCCCATTTATACAAAAACTTGACCTAATTTTACATTTTAGGTTAGGTAAAAAGGTCGACAAGGCCAAAATATTAAATCATATTGTTTTACATTAAATTTTCAAGTTAAAACCCTAAATGAAGCTAAAAGGAGAGTAAAATCCCCTCCAAGGGAAATGTTATTCCTTTTTAGGGTAGATGGGGCATCCCGGAGAAAAACGTTAGCCCTCCCTAGGCTTCTCCAACCTGCCACATGTGCCATTGTTGCCTAGTCTTCCTGCCCCAAATGTCCATGATGATGGGTGATGTCATGGTCAAGTTGGTGACGTCCTAGGCCTCCAAAGGCCAATTTTCCACTAAGAAAGGGTCATCCCCCCTAGGTCAAGTTGTGTCGGGGTGCCGCTAGTGGAACGTTCTCTTCTTCTCTAGTGGCAAAGCCCTTGATCCATCTATGTCCTATATTTTCCTCGTCATGGGGTCTAAACATCCATAGGGTATGTTCTTCAACCCCATGGAGATCTGAACTGATAATCCCCCCATGTGTACCGGTCCAAATGGTACTTGTCCATCAAGCATGGCTCTGTACATCAAAGGTTATGCCCTTCATGGGCTCATTAGTCATAGGGATCATAGCAATGTCAATCACATATCATCATCAATATTATTAAACATATGCATAAAATACCTAATACATCTATCAATAGCTCAAAGACAATACACAAGCCTTCTATACAAATCTGGGAGAAAAGACAAAAAGTCCTATTGGGCTAGTGCCCATTGGAAAAGGAGAGTTCCCAGGGGAAACCTCATCAAAACCATGTGAGTGGGTGATGTGGTCAGGGGAATTCCAAGCATGTGGGTGCAGTGAGGGCCAAGGATGCAAAGTGTTACCTATGGGTGCCTTTGTAGAAGGTGAGTTGTACCTGTCATGGATGCATTATTTCCAAGCCCATTCTTGCCTTTATTCTTTTGTATTCTTTTATTTCTTTTATTTTTCTTTTTGTTCAAGATTTAATTAGGGGATGTTTCCCTGGTGTGGTGACCAGTGGTGGAAGCGTTACCCACAAGTAATTTCACATAAATGAAAGAACGACTCATGATGAGACCCCCTTTCCCTTGGCCATGCAACCAAGAGTCACTTCCCTGGTGTGGTAACCAGCTGGTGGCAATGTCATACTGCTAGGTACCCATGGACCTAATAGGTTGGTTCATGATGAGACCCCATATCCTTTGATTACGTCTTGTTTTATTATTTTTCTGGGTCCCTCTTGTTTCCTGGTGAGAATCCTTTTATTGCTTTCTCAGGGATCCTTGGGTGAAGCATCTCGAGGTTTTATTCTTAGGATTTTATCTTTTACTAGCTTACTTTTACCTTTCGAGCATTTATCCCCTTCTTCCCATGAGATAAGGTGCAATCCTAAAAATAGGTCAACCCAATACTCGGACAAGGGAAATGGGATAAGTGAGTGGGGAGCAAGATGAAAAGTGGTGCTATGATGGGAGAGGATGATGGATTTTCAGAAATAACCCTAGTGGCAAACCAAAACCTACAGACATAGGCTTGCTAGGGCATTCTAACAACCCCCCTAAACATGGTCAAGTGGGAAAATGTAAGATCCAAGCAATTATTAGAAAAAAAAGGAATCAGATGCATATATTCAAAGGTTTTAATGATCAAAAGTGACACATACCATGATACCTGAACCGATTACCTCCTGGGGAAAGAACCATTTTTGATATAGGACCAAGTCGATGGTGATGGATGCTACTGTTGCTGACAAGATAAAAGTGATAGAAGAATAAATGGTGGGCCCTCCAGGGCCATGCTCAGGTCAATCCTGCTCTTAGTACTCCATTTCTATGACCTATGGACCTTGAGACATGATATCCGAGTTATCCCTGAAAAGTGGGGATAACATCTGGCTCCAAATCGAGGACATGTGCTCATAGTAGAGTGCATGAGAAACTCAACATCTCTGGCATAACCTGCAGACCTACTCAATCTCAATAGAAGTATCAGTAAAAAAATTGGGGTGGTAATGCCACCCTAGCATACATACATACATATATATATGTGACTGAAATAAAACAATCAATAATTGTAAATGTGAAAGAAAACTACTTACCTGTACTTACCTATTGGCTAGAATGTTGGGTGTAGTCAAACAACCAGTGAATCCAATATAGCAATGTCCCAAAATACCTTCCTTTGTGCTTCATCATAAACCAGAACAATGATAAATCAAGCACAAAAATGACATGGGTTAGAGCATATATCATATCATCATAAATTAGAAATTGTAACTCATGGAGGTGGGTGGGAGGGATAAAATCCTGCCAAGTCCATCTCTGAGGAAAGTACTCAATCCACTTGAGGAAAGGGTCATGAAAATTCCAAGGTTAAGAACAATGAATCAAAAGATCTTCACACTGGCTACCTAAGATGTTCTCACACTCTGAAGTTTGGGAAGGGATTGAGAAGGATGTATCAGATGATTGGAAAATTCTCAAGGAAAAGTTGAAAGACTGAGATGATAAACTTAATCTTGTAATGTTCAACCAACCCTTGGAATCTAGAGTTTTCCCCAGAGGAAATTCAAAATAAAAAACATACTTCCCAACCACACCTCTAGAAACACAACAAGGTAAAGCAATTGGAGGTGGTTGAGGAAAATCATCACAATGATCCTCCTTCAAGAAAATAATGTCCTTATTTCTATCAAGACCCAAGAACATTGGTGGTTGGTAATCATATTCATGGAGAGAATCCAAGTGCTCAGAGGGGTACTCATCAAAACCCTCAAGGTAAGACTAAAAAACATCAGGAAAACAAGGTACTAGGTCATCCTTGGGTGTTTGAGGAATACAGGTAAAAATCTCATCTCTTTGTTGTCACTGATCAAGAGTGACCTGTTGTGATAATTCTAAGGGAAATATTTGGAAATGAATCTCAATGTCATAGATGGGATCCACATCATAACCAACTATATCCCACCTACGTCTCCCCACACATATGAACTCATGAATGTTATTAACTATGTCACTATTTGTGTCATAACATGCAGGATTTGAAACATTCAAGGACTTGCTTATCTCCTCCTCATATTCCCTATCACAAATTGGAGCATCATCAAAAATTAGGGGAGGAGGGAAACTTACTACTTCTTCTTGTGTAGGAGCTTCGAGGACTTTAGTGTTTCCAGCATGAATTATTGTTTCATCCTCATGAATTACCCCTTCATATTCAATTGTACAACACGGAATTTTTCTCATGGTTTCCATTTCTCCTTCATTTCCTGAATCAAGGAACAAGGTTTCATAGGGATCATGAAATGGAAAATGACTAACCTCATCGTCATTTTGTTGTATAGGATAAATAGGCTCTTGGACGGCCTCATCAGAAAGAAGAGCACAGATTGATACTTCATCACTTTGCTTCGGTTCCAATTCCTCAGCCATATCTTTAGCAACCTTATGTTGAATGATGGTTTGTTTCCCTTCATTGTGGATATCATCAATAAAGTTCTCACGGGAAAAACTTCCCATATTAAAATTACCTGAAGTAAAGAGGTCTTTTATCCCGGATAAGTAGATGTTCTATTCAATATTTTAGCCATGTCGTAAGCTTCATTGAGCATGCTTGGGTTCCTCTTATTAAGTGGAAAACCTATGTTTTCCAGGAGCCCACGGGTATATAGATGGAAAATGTACTTTTTTTCAGGACGATGGTTCTTAGGAATTTGATATAGAGTGTGCTCAAACCTACTCTAGAAGTTTGAGAAGGTTCAATATGTTTTAGTAGTACTGAGATGTCTTCTGACTGAATACCCCATTTTTCGATAAATATTTCTTCCAACTGGTTCATAGAGGTGTTTCTAGCATTAAGAAGGTCATCATACCATTTTTTAGCATTTCCACGAAGAGTGGTTGGAAAAAATTGCATCACTACATCTTCGGCATCATCATCAACAGGGTAGAGTCTAAAATAGGAATAAAATTCATCCATATGAAAGTCATCTCTCTCCCCATTGCTACCAGTGAATCTAGGGAGCCATCTTTCAGATATTTGGGGCATTTGTCATGAGTATCCTGATATTTTTCTCATGTCTAAAGGTTTGTAGTTTCTGAGATCCCATTGTGAAGTCATTGTTGGCTCCATCATCAATGGAGTCGCCATATAATTTTCTTGAAACTATTAAAGAAAAGGGAAAAAACCCTAGTGGAATTTCCAATTAAGCTTGTAAGATAAATCCCATAGAGGCAAGGATTACCAAAAAGTGTTGTGTGAGGAAGGTTTGACTCAGTGTTCCTCAGCAATGGCGCCAAAATGTTATCACACAATTTGTAGCTAGAATCAAGCCTATGAGATGGAAGGGAAAACTGGTGTAACATGAACCTATCCCACCCAATGTCACCATGATGGGGAGGTTATTTATTTTTAGGGAGGTAAGGCCCAGGGGATACGTCCCTGGTGACTTGGGGATTTGAAAGGGAAAAGGTTAATAGGATAAAGATAAGTTTCCCCCCTTTCACAGATCACCACCAAGCAAATAGTCTGACTTTATAGCCACTAAAGATAACTTGAAGCAATAACCAAGTCGAATCCCTACCCGATAGCAAAGAAACAATAAACTGATGTATGCAGGCTTTGGTTAGTACATCATATCAATCAAGAACTATCTGATGAACTTATAAGCAATTTGAATATAAATATTGACAGAGTCAATATTTATCAATAGAAATAAAAAATCATATCACTTCATCAATAATTATTAGAATGATGTGGCATTCAATGTAATAAACCAACAGTTCAATTAACTTATTCATAAATCACCATTCAATTTCTCAAAAGAAAAAACATTGTTGCAATAAAGATGTGATAACCAATGATGATGTCAACAACTAGGGTTAGTAGGGTTAGTTAGAGCTAGGGTTAGTGTAGTTAGGGTTTAAGATTTCAAAGGGTTTGAGAGTTGTTTGACCAATTTCACTTCAACATTGGAGGACTTCTAGATCAGTGCCTTAGGTTTTAATGGAGTCATAAGTGAAGGATGCACAGGATGAAGGAGGCAAGATTTCAAGCACTAGAGGGAAAATTTTTGAGGTGTTGCTAAAGAAGGGCCTCAAAATTGGAACCCTAGGGGAGAGAGGCTCACTCTGGTGTTGCTAAATCAAGGCCTCGTGCTCTCTTCTCCTTCCTAGAAAATGGCTAGCTCAATAATAACCAAATATGACCAAAACAAGAGGTTTTGAAGAGTGAGGCGTTGCTATAGCAAGGCCTTTCGACAAACCCTAGAAAGAGTATGGCCCTAGTGTAGTAAACCTAGGCCAAGGACGTCCCACTCTTCTTGGCTTCAAAAATAGTATGGCTAGCAATAAATGAAGAGAAGAAGAGGGTGTAGCTATGGCTAGGCTCTCTTTTCTCTATCAATGGCTGAAAATATCTCTATTAGGGGACATGAGACAAGGAACTACGTGTGTTCTTGTCACCTAGGGTTTTTTTTGTTTAGGAATA
Source organism: Picea engelmannii (assembly GCA_009831015.1). Lineage (NCBI taxonomy): Eukaryota > Viridiplantae > Streptophyta > Pinopsida > Pinales > Pinaceae > Picea > Picea engelmannii. Next base: position 450,487 of record ML799365.1, on the reverse strand, counting down.
ATCATAAATACATGCAAGAAATTAAACTACAACCATTCATTCAAGAAGTTTTGCAGAAAAATACTTACAATTCACCAAGAAATAAATGTGCAAACCGTAGTTGTAACACCTTCCTTCAAGAGAGAAACCAAAATATGCCAAAATAGCCTTCCTTCAACAAGTGCGCATCACCAAATTATCCAATAACCCAAGATAGGGTGCTAATTTTAGACCTCACTAATGAGTGAGTAAGTTCTGATAAAAAAATGAGAGTGAAAATCTCCCATTTATACAAAACCTTCACCTAATTTTACATTTTAGGTCAGGTAAAAAGGCCAACAAGACCAAAATATCAAATCATATTGTTTTACATTAAATTGTCAAGTTAAAACCCTAAATCAAGCTGAAAGGAGAGTAAAATCCCCTCCAAGGGAAACGTTATCCATTTTTAGGGCAGATGGGGC
>ML799365.1:404838-425178 GCA_009831015.1 Picea engelmannii | reverse complement strand
AGATTTTTCAGTGGACAGCCGAGGCTGAGAAAAGCTTCAATCTGTTGAAGCGGAAGATAACTGAGCAGCCAATTCTGGTGCTGCCAGATTTTCAGAAAACCTTCCAGGTGAAATGTGATGCCAGTGGGTATGTTGTTGGAGGAATGTTGAGTCAGGATGACAGACCTCTGGCATACTACAGCAAGAAGCTGGATGATGCGAAATTAAAATACTCCACATATGATAAAGAGTTCTATGCCATTATCCAGGCATTGAAGAAGTGGAGGCACTACTTGATACCCAAGGAGTTCGTTTTGTATAGCGATAATCACGCATTGCAATTCGTGAGTCAGCAGGAGAAGCTGAATCAAAAGCATGCGAAGTGGGTAGAATATATGCAGAATTTTACGTTCGTGATCAAGCATATTTCAGGGACTGCGAACAAGGTAGCTGATGCCTTGAGCAGGAAGTGCTTGTTGCTGCAGGAGTTCAGGATCAAAACCTTAGGTTTTGAAAATTTAAAAGACATGTATGCAGGCGATGTTGATTTTGGCGAAGCATATGAAGCCGCTGAGAACCCAGTTCTCAGAGACAGGAGTCCGTGGATTGACTACCTGATACAGGATGGGCTACTTTTTAAAGGTAATCAACTGTGCATTCCAGATTGCTCTATGAGAGAGAATTTGCTGAAGGAGAAGCACAACGGGGGTTTAGCAGGTCATTTTGGACATGACAAAACATACGCCAAACTGAGCGAGTCATATTTTTGGCCGGGCATGGGTGCAGATGTGAAGCGTTTTGTTGACAGGTGCCAGATATGTCAACATGCGAAGGGCCGGAAGCAGAATGTTGGGTTATATCAACCTTTGCCCATACCGAAGAGGCCATGGGAAGCCATTAGCATGGACTTTGTGTTGGGGTTACCGAGAACACAAAGAGGAGTTGATTCCATCTTTGTTGTGGTGGACAGGTTCTCGAAGATGGCACATTTTCTTTCGTGTCATAAGACTAGCGATGCCACACACATCGCCAACTTGTTTTTTAAAGAGATCGTGCGATTGCATGGATTGCCCAGGAGCATAGTCTCGGATCGGGATACAAAATTCATAGGTCATTTTTGGAGGACGCTATGGAAAAAGATGGGTACTGACTTAGCTTTCAGTTCTGCTTACCATCCGCAGACAGATGGACAGACAGAAGTAGTCAACAGAAGCTTGGGAGATCTGTTAAGGAGCCTAGTGACGGAGCATCACGGCAGTTGGGATCAGATCTTACCACAGGCCGAGTTTGCATATAACGATTCGGTGAACCGGAGTACATGTAAGAGCCCATTTCAGATTTTATATGGGACGCAGCCAAGAGGAGTATCTGAGCTCAGGGAGCCAGAACAGGCTGAGACAAGCAGCGCAAGGGCTGAAGAATTCGCTGAGGCGATGAAAGAACTTCACGCAGAGGTGAAGCAGCGATTGCAGAGTTCGAATCAAGAATACAAACGCTGAGCCGACCAGAGGAAGAGACAACTTCAGTTTGAAGTTGGAGATATGGTTCTGGCACACCTAAGAAGAGAAAGGTTCCCAAGAGGAACATACAACAAGCTCAAAATGAAGAAGATCGGGCCATGCCGAATTCTAAAGAAATTTGGCGAGAATGCGTATGAGCTTGGATTTCCAGAGGGCATCGGGATATCTCCGATTTTCAACATATCGGATTTATACCCGTACAAAACTAATGGAGCCGACATTGGAACTGATGAACCAGTGGTCCAGTGGCAGAAGCAGTTACCAGTTGCACAGAATCCGCAGATGGAGTGCATACTGGATAAGCGAGCAGGTAAGAAGACCAGGAGGAAGCAGTATTTTGAGTACCTGGTGAAGTGGAAGAATCACCCAGTGGAGGATGCCAGCTGGGAGACAGAGGCAATTATACAAAAACATGGGCAGACTATACAGGAGCTCATGAGCAGGAGCCCATGAAATCTTTTGAGCCGAGGAGTATGATGCAGGAGCATCCACGAGAGCATCCACGAACTATCAACCGAGCAGCGCGTGAAGGAAAAGGAACAGCTGGAAAGCACCAGCATCCAAGTTTTGAACCATTGTAATATGTGGCTGCGCCAAACATTAATGTTTTGATGAGATGAAGCGCACCGTACATTGTAACGGACCTTGAGCGGATAAGCTCTAGTCCTTAGGTAGCTGAAGCATTTACTTAAATTTAATGCAGGTAGATAGAATAATTAACTGAAGATTAGACAGTTTTAGTTTAGAGAGGGAAAACGGAATATAGACACCCCCCCATTGTATCATTGTATTATTATTCATTCATACAGGAGCAAGGGAGAGCAGAGCAGAGAGCTTGGGAAGAAACCTCCATGTACAGTTATTGAATTAATAGGAAGAGCCTTGATTCAATTCCATGGATGCGTTTGACCTCTGTGTGTTGCTGATATTGTGCTTGTGCATGTTTGCTTCATTTTATGCTTATTTGTTATATGCTTCTTATGTGATTTCATATCAGGTTAGGAACCTGAGAGAATGAGATTCAATTGTTTCTCTGCTTAGGCCAGGAGATTCCTGCATCGAGTGCAGTTGAATACCTCCGCATAGAGTGCGTCGAGGAGGCTAAGCAGTTGAACTTTTGTTCTCCGTTGCCCAGAGTGGGGTTGAGGTATTCGAGCCGTGCAGGTGAGTGCAGGTCGAATTCGTGTCTCAGTAGCAAGTCTGGGAGAGAGAGGGATTTAAACCTGATGCGAGCGTGAGCGCACGGGACTCAGAGGCTTCAACACTTTCAGAAGTGATTGAAGACCGAGCGCAAGGGGTGTGTTCGAAGGACCCTTGAAAGAGCTCTAGTTGAAGAAATCTCTAGAGAGATAACGCCTTGGTTCAGTTGCACCGGAAGAAGGTGGCGGAGCAGAGATCTCTTCATAGAGGAAGAGAGTCGATGACTTAAATTCGTCCTGGAGAATCGCGAAGTCCCGAGGATCGTTGGATCTGGGAGAAGGAGCGAGGAGGTTAACCCTCAGGCAGCGAAGGAACCCTTGGCCATCGCGTATCGGAGAATTGGGGTTGGTGAGTGCAAGAGTCACATGCACATTGAAATCACAAAGTGCGATTTCCCGATACGATAGGGGTCGTCGATTCGAGCACGGACAGGTGGCACAGATCCGAAGCATTGGGGTCTCGGCCTTCGGGGTTTCTAGCAACAAGGAAACTTTGCATTATGGGTTCACGATCCGCGAAACCCCGAGGTTGACGTGGCAGCGTGGGACCCGGAGGCATAGTCGGGTACAGGTGGCGTTATAGCGAGAACTCGGTGTCGCGGCATTCGGGGTTTGAGAGGTAAAGGAACGAGGCTGCGAGGTTCGCGATATCGCGAGGTCCGATCTCCCGAGTCCCGAAGGGAGGATCGTGCGAAAGAAATTCTGTGGGTAAATCATTCCCGAGGGGAATAGGAAGGGATTGGACCCTTCGGGCCTAAGAGAGAGGAGGTCCTGGTGGAGCGACCGCGCCAGCGAGGGCAGGTTGCGTCAAATTTATTATACTATTCTTTAAGTAAAAAGTGTTATAGCATTATATAAATTACTATAAATCTTGGTAAAATGTTATAATATTCTATAAATTACTAAATCTCATGTTGTTGTCGGTCAGACTCATGATACATAAGCATGACTATAAATGTGAACCCATGAGTCCTCCAACCCATGAATCTATCCACTCACCATGTCACATCTATTTTATTCTTCTTTATTTTTATATGTGCATTTTGCGCTCACCGTGTCTATTTTATTATGCTATATTTTTGTACGTGCATTTCATTTTCTTTGGTGCAATAGCTTAATATATATAGTTTTATGTGTATGTATCATCTTATAAAGGTAGGGATGGAACTTATCAAAAGAATGCCATGTTAAGATAATAGTTTGATTATCTTCAAAAGATGATAAAGATATGCAAAAAAACTCATAATTAAACTAGAAAAGAATGGTCCCAATAATATCATCTAATTTATTTTTTTGATGATTATTTTCAAAATATGGAAAATAAATGCATGCAAGACAAATGGTTAGCCTTAAAAGAGTTCTAACAATAACATTTAAAAAATTAAATATTTTTAAAATGGACACAAATTTAGTTTTAAAAAATTAATTATTTCATTTGTTTTCCAAGTAGAGAGAAAAATTTCATTTCAAAATTTATTCATTAATGTAATTTATTTTATTTGTACACAAACATGGAATGAGGAAGCGATAGTTCAGACTCGTGATACATAAGCATGACTATAAATGTGAATCCATGAGTCTCCAACCCGCTCACCGTTTCACATCTATTTTATTCTTTTATATGTGCATTTCATTTCCTTTGCTGCAATAGCTTGATATATATATATATATATATATATATATATATATATATATATATATATATATATATTTGTGTGTGTGTGTATTTATCATCTTATAAAGGTAGGGGTGGAACTTATCAAAAACATGTCATGTTAAAATAATAGTTTGATTATCTTCAAAAGATGATAAAGCTATGCAAACAAGACTCATAATTAAACCAAAAAAGAATGGTCCCAAAAATATCATCTAATCTATTCTTTTTATGATTATTTTCAAAATATGGAAAATAATTGCATACAAAACAAATGGTTAGCCTTAAAAACGTTTTAACAATGACATTTAAAAAAATAAATATTTTTAAAGTGGAGACACAAGTTTAGTTTTAAAAACTTAGTTATTTCATTTGTTTGACAAGTGGAGAAAAAAATTTCATTTCAAAAATTATTCATTAATGTAATTTATTCTATTTGTACACAAGAATGGAATGAGGAAGCAGTAGTGATACATAAGTTCTACTATATTTTTATAAGTGCATTCCATTTCCTTTGGTGCAATAGCTTAATATATATAGTTTTATGTGTATTTATCATCTTATAAAGGTAGGGGTGGAACTTATCAAAAGCATGCCATGTTAAAATAATAGTTTGATTATCTTCAAAAGATGATAAAGCTAGTGGCTAGGGGCATTAATAGAGAAAATATATAAATTTAGATTTATATTTACTATTAGAGTTTAACAAAACATTATTACATATTAATAATAAATATGATATTTAATATCAATATGGACCTTAATAGGCTCTCCTATATGTTGGACCAATCTAGTTGTTACTTAGTGTGTGTTGCTCTAAACATGAAGTTTGTTGTGGAGGATTGATTCTCTATAATTGTAAAGAAAGAGTTTGATAAATGAAGGAGAGAGGAATACTAAGCATAAGAGAAAATCATTGTAATTTTAGAATTGTCTTACTGCATTCATAAATAAAATTGAAAAATGAAAAATAAAAATAAATATGAATAATTAATTGAATCAAATTTAACAAAACATTATCACATATTAATAATGAATATGATATTTCATATTAATATTATATGGTAGATATCATTAATTATAAGTTATAGTTTATTTATTCATATGAATATAAAATAGTATATACAAGTATATATCCATTTTAACTAAAATCAAGAATGATCAATTTCTAGGTACAAACTTTTATTCAAGTTTTGTATTATACATAAGGTTTATACCTTAAATATTTGATCCTTCTCCACACTTGAAAAATTCCCTATCAAAATGCATTTAGACATTCTATCAAAACAAAATCAAAATTCAACAATTCCAAATTTAGATTTTAAAACATTAAAAATAATATTGAATAAAATGTAAATAATTGTTTATACTATTTTTTAAGTAACAAGTGTTATAGCATTATATAAATTACTATAAATCTTGGTAAAATGTTTTAATATTTTATAAATTACTAAATCTCATGTTGTTGTGGGTAGGACTCATGATACATAAGCATGACTATAAATGTGAACCCTTGAGTCCGCCAACCCTCAAGTTCCCCAACCCACTCACGATGTCACATCTATTTTATTTTACTATATTTGTATATGTGCATTTCATTTCCTTTGGTGCAATAGCTTAATATATATAGTTTTATGTGTATATATCGTCTTATAAAGGTAGGGGTGGAACTTATCAAAAGCATACCATGTTAAAATAATAGTTTGATTATCTTCAAAAGATGATAAAGCTATGCAAACAAGACTCTAAATTAAACCATTAAAGAATGGTCCCAATAATATCATCTAATCTATTTTTGTGATGATTATTTTCCAAATATGGAAAAGAAATGCATACAAGACAAATGGTTAGCCTTAAAAAAAGTTCTAACAATGAGATTTAAAAAATTAAATATTTTTAAAGTGGAGACACAAATTTAGTTTTAAAAAATTAGTTATTTCATTTGTTTGACGAGTGGAGACAAAAATTTAATTTCAAAAATTATTCACTAATGTAATTTATTCTATTTATACACAAGCATGGAATGAGGAAGTAGTCTCTCGAACTCGTGATACATAAGTCTGACTATAAATGTGAATTGTTGATCTATTTTATTCTACTATATTTTTTATAAGTGCATTTCATTTCCTTTGGTGCAATAGCTTAATATACATAGTTAATGTGATTTATTCTATTTGTACGCAAGCATGGAATGAGGAAGCAGTCATTCGGTCGAACTCATGATACATAAGCACGACTATAAATGTGAACCTGTGAGAGTCGCCAATCCGTTCACCTTGTCACATCTATTTTATTCTACTATATGTTTATATGTGCATTTCATTTCCTTTGGTGCAATAGCTTAATACATATAGTTTTATGTGTATTTATCATCTTATAAAGGTAGGGGTAGAACTTATCAAAAGCATGTCATGTTAAAATAATAGTTTGATTATCTTCAAAAGATGATTTTCTCTAAATATGATAGAGAAAATATATAAATTTATATTTATATTTATTATCATAGTTTAACAAAACATTATTGCATATTAATAATAAATATGATATTTAATATCAATATGGACCGTAATAGGCTCTCCTATATGTTGGATCAGTCTAGTTGTTACTTAGTGTGTGTTGCTCTAAACATGAAGTTTGCTCTGGAAGATTGATTTTCTATAATTGTAAAGAAAGAGTTTGATAAATGAAGGAGAGAGGAATACTAAACAAAAGAGAAAATCATTGTAATTTTATAATTGTCTTAGTGTATTCATAAATAAAAATAAATATGAATAATTAATTGAATAAAATTTAACAAAACATTATCACATATTAATAATGAATATGATATTTAATATTAATATTGTATGATAGATATCATTAATTTTACTTTATAGTTTATTTATTAATATTAATATAAAGAGTATATACAAGTATATATCTGTTTTAACTCTAGAGTCAATAAGGATCAATTTCTAGATACAAACCTTTATTCAAGTTTTGTATTATAAAGTAGGTTTATACCTTGAAAGATGTGAACCCTCTCCACACTTGAAAAATACCTCATTAAAATGCATTTAGACATTCTATCAAAACAAAATAAAAATTCCAAAATTCCAAATTTACATTTAAAAACATTAAAAATAATATTGAATAAAATTTAAATAATTGTTTATACTATTCTTTAAGTAAAAAATGTTATAGCATTATATAAATTACTATAAATCTTGGTAAAATGTTATAATATTCTATAAATTAGTAAATATCATGTTGCAGTAGTGGCACTCGTGATAAATAAGCATGACTATAAATGTGAACCAGTGAGTCTGCCAACCCGTGCACCCTGTCACATCTATTTTATTCTACTATATTTTTATAAGTGAGTTTCATTTCCTTCAGTGCAATAGCTTAATATATATAGTTTTATGTGTATTTACCATCTTATAAATGTAGGGGTGGAACTTATCAAAAGCATGCCATGTTAAAATAATAGTTTGATTATTTTCAAAAGATGATAAAGCTATGCAAACAAGACTCATAATTAAACCAGAAAAGAATGGTCCCAATAATATCATCTAATCTATTTTTTTTATGATTATTTTCAAAATATGGAAAAGAAATGCATACAAGACAAATAATTAGCCTTAAAAAATTTCTAACAATGACATTTACTTCATTTGTTTGATAAGAAGTGGAAACAAAAATTTAGTTTTAAAAAATTAGTTATTTCATTTGTTTGACAAGTGGAGACAAAAATTTAATTTCAAAAATTATTCACTTATGTAATTTATTCTATTTTTACACAAGCATGATAATTGATATATCCAAGTTTCTATGGATTTATAAGAGTTTTAATAATTAATTTTACTTAAGAAAACCAACTTCATTGTACAAACATATCCAAGTTTTTATGGATTTATAAGAATTTTTATATTTAATTTTACTTAAGAAAACCAACTCCATTGTACAAACACCTTATAGATTCATTCAATGATGACCTCCAACTCCATTATACAAACACCTTATAGATTCATTCAATGATGTCCTCTCCAAGACATTGACAATGGAAATTATTGACCTTAACTAACTTGTAGAAAGCGTGTCACAAGTGATAATGATAGAACCTGATTAATCATGATCAATTTAAAGCATTCCAAAGTATTTTTTAAATAGTAAACTTGAGTTACTTTAAGTTATAATATAATGCATTTCCACCATAAATGGTTTTGTTAATCATTTATTGACATCAAGCATGCCAAATATACTTGCCTAACACACACAAATTTCCTATATAATACATAGAAAAACCAATTGATTCATATATTACAATGTTATTACCCCAAGAATAAGCCTATAAAGATTGAAATTCACTAACACAAGCCTAAATGAAAGAGCACTCTTTTGAGAAACCTTGGACACAAAATGACCAAAAAAAAACATTTTTGCACCCCAAACCAACTTGAGGGAGACTATGTAGGAGAAATAGTGAGATGCATGTTATTAATGACTGTTTATGGTTAAATTTATGAGAGAGATGATTTGAAATTGGGCCTATGTGTTTTGGGCCCACTGTACTTTTGATATGCCACTTTGATGTTCTTTCAATTTTGTAATACAATTTCGAAGAAACACAAAAAGAAAAATGTTATCCAACAAAGGAGGAAAATAAATTTGAAACAAACACATGATTATTGTATCAAACATTGCATTTACTCATTCTAAATAAGTTAGTGCGCCAACCATTGATCTCAAAATTGGCCTACAATTTATTGATGTGGCTAGTAGGTTATAAGAATTCAAGTCTCCATAATACACTCATGGTAATATTATGTAATCTTCCATCTTCTTGGTTCAACTCTCTTCACATTGATTTTTACTAGTTGTATCCAAGATGGTATCACCAAATAATTGTACCGACAATTAAGATGAGGATAATCTTGTTTTACAACTATAAGCCGAGGAAAATCTTTCTGGGTAAATTAACTTTTAACTTACTTTTAATTAACTCAACAAATTAACTTTTAATTTATCAAGTAAATTATCTTTTAAGAAGGGACTACCTTGCCATGCAACACTTGTTTTTATTTTAATTCCATATTTTCAACTTATTTTTATTTCAATCCCATACTTTAGTTATAAATAACCAATTTTAAAAAACCTTAAAAGATTATTACTCATATTTATTTCAACTTCACATTTTTATTATAATAAGTTAAATTCTCTTTGTATTTAGTAAAATACATTCCCATACTCTTTTCTCTTATTATAATAAATTAAATTCTCTTTGTATTTAGTATATTATTATTATTTATTGTAACCATTTTAGGGGTGGCAGGCATGGGGATACTTCAATATCTCGGAGGAAATGAAATTGTTAATTATGCTTGGGGTCTAGTGGTGATGTTTATTAATCTCAGTGAAGCCTGTGATTTATGGTCTAGCTTTAACTTGGCTATGGAGGAAGGAATCAAAATAATGATGGTGATTGGTGATTCTTTGATTATAATCGAAGTTTTTATCGGTTAAAGGAATCCCCTCATATGTGAAAATAACATCAATCATATCATGAATCAAACGGTTGGTTCATTCATTTGAGAAAATTCATTTCTTTCATGTAAAAGAGGACTCGATGTCGAAATGGACTTTTGGGCCAAGAAGGCCAAACTTTTCCATCAAGAAAGTATTTGTTTAAATAGGGTGGGAAACACTCTTCTCATTCCCTAGTGCAATGGTTGTTGGGGTTATGGTTAAAATGGGTCCAAGTATTGCAGCGTCCAAAAGAGAGGTATAACCCATGTTCTATACCTAGTCCACATTCATTTGCTTAAGCGTCAATTGGTGATATTGATTGGACACGAGTCATGTGGTCTCACTCCTCTTCACATGCCTTTCTCTCCTTCTCACAAGGTAAAATTTACTCCATTGGTTGTGAAGTTGGTGTTTATGAGATTATGGAAGGCCCTGGATTTTGAAGTAGTGTGGATCAGAGGGTTGAAATGATTTGGAGATTTTGGTTCATCTCAGCGAGTGTAATAGGTCAAGAGGACGGATGAACTTGGAGGTGGTGGAAACTAGTGAAAAAACTTGGAATCCAAGTCCAAGCAATGAAGTCTTACTTAGAGTGCTATGTAATAGAGTGAGAGTTGAATCTATTTTTCGATCCAATTTTGATGTAATTTTTTCTTGCTACCTCCGTGTAGCCCCTCTCTTTATAATATAAAATCTATTTTTAGTTTAGGTTAGAAAAAAACATTTATTGTAACCATTTTAGTTTATGAAATTTTAAGATAAAATTTTATTTAAATTATATGTTTTAAAAGATTTGAAAAAATTCTTAAATCTTTGTAGTTTTGATGAGTTAAAAGATTAGGAAGGTTATCATTATTATAAATATTTTGAAATTGAGATGTAATGTGACTATACATGAGACAAATTAAGAAAGTTATTTTTATCCACTTTCTTAATCTTTCCCTACGATGAAAATAGTTTAATCACACCATCAACGATGAATGCTAGCACGCAGTCCAAGCAACAGGTTACTACGACACCACACATCTATTCAAGACAACTAGCAAAACATGCGCAAATAACAAGAAGGATGACTACCCTTCCGACGCAAACATGACCATGCCTACAAGCTAAGGGACAACATCCCCATCCCAACATCATGGCCTAGATGAACAAAGACTAGAACCTCAAGGTGTGTGGACCTAACGCCTGAAGGCATTCGACCCTTGCACAAAGACCAACTTGCATGCTCGTCAACACTCACACAAAGAACCTACTCTGGCCAAGATCTCGTTCGCCGCTATCCCCCAGGGCATGCCATGATCCCCTCATCAGAAATAATGTTGTTCCCAGGGGATATATGTGTCAATAACCTTGGTGCAACACATCCTATATGGACCAACGAATCTAGATAATCCAACGTGCTAGAAACCAAATACTGAGAGGAAAACCACACCCATACCCTAACAACTGGTCGACGAAATGTCAAAGGACGAAGACACGGGATTTCACAAGCCAATACATGATATTTTCCTCACCCAAACAATCACCCAATCTAATCTAGTCAATTATTACAATCACTTTAAACATGAGTTTCCATTCTAGATGGGGCACGTCTAGGTTACAACTAGTCATTAACTTAAATAACAACATTAACAATCTTAAGGTAGAAAGATATCATTATAACACTTATGAACAATTAAATCTCAGCATGTATTCTAGTTATATTGACCGAACTAACAATACTAGCTATCTAAGAATATTAGAAGGAAACTACTAACTATTAGCATGGATGGAGCAATTTAGCGAGGAAATTAACATAGTGGTTACTTAACAATTAATATAGAAATAACAAGGCAATTACATGACCATTAACATGAAAATTAAAAGTTCATTAACACAGTAGTTTACATGACTTTTTTCATAACAAGTAATATAGCAATAACAAGGCATTTAAGGTGTTAGTTAACATTTAACTCACTGTGGCATTTAATCCAAAGAATGAATCTGTTGGCCATTTCATTTTTGTAGAAATTTTTCTGGAAATTAATATGACCATTACATAAAAATGAATCTAGCAATAACAAGGCATTTAACTAATTTTTATCCATTTAATTCATTGTGGCAAAATGAGCAAAAACGCAGTGCCCATGGGGTGGCCAATCGTGCCCAGTCAACAACAAATCAACAATTAAAGGCAAACGAATCCAATCAACATCAATGTAGTCCATCACTCAAGGGAAAACACAGTCACAGTTTGAAGGCGGAATCATGGTCATTACTGCAAGTTAGTTATGAATTGAATAAGAAAAAAAAAAGGGGTAGGCGAATTCAACATGCACACAGTCAATGTTTATTTACCAAAGTTGTGGTCATTCCGGCAAGTGAATTTATGATTTAAAAGGATAAATTCATGGGAAAATTAAACATGCACATGGTCAATTTGTATTTACCAAAACCATGGTCATTCCGACAAGTGAATTTATGATTTAAAAGGATAAGTTTTTGGGCGAATTCAACAGCAACACAATCAACGTTTTCAAGCAAAAATCGTGGGTGTTAACAACCACTCAGCAAATGGTTGGGAGCAACAAATTGTGGGTGTTAAGTCTGCTAAAAACTTGTGTAATTAAAAATCTGTGACATTCAAATAGTCGGAATAAGAATTCTGAGTATTAAATTCGTGGTGATGAACTGTGGCAACAGTAGGGGCACAGAGTTATAACTCAAAGCAAAACGCAAAACTCAAGGAAATATAATCGTGGTAACAAAAAGGAGTTATAAAATCATTTTCATTCACCTGGTATACCAATGCAAAATGCAGACATGAATCAATTCATTTTTCCATTGCCTAAATACCCATACAAAATGCAGACATGAATCAATTCATTTTTCCATTGCCAGAATACCAATACAAAATACAGACATGAATCAATTCTTTTTTCCATTGCCAGAATACCAATACAAAATGCAGACATGAATCAATCTGTGTTTCCATTGCCAGAATACCAATACAAAATGCAGACATGAATCAATTCATTTTTCCATTGCCAGAATACCAATACAAAATGCAGACATGAATCAATTTGTTTTTCCATTGCCAGAATACCAATACAAAATGCAGACAATAGTAAGAGAATTGAAAGGATCCAATCATCCAAGGACAAAAATGGAGGTAGATGGTTGATAGGTTCATCCTTCGATCATCATCCTCGCACAGAAAGGCAGGGCATTGAGATCCATAGGTCTATTAACGGTGATGCGACGACCGTAGATCAGTGATGTAGGACCATCGCCAACACCTCAAGTGAAGGACAGCTGGACAAGCGCCAGCATGAATTTTGAAAATCACCATGGAAGTTGTTGTGTGATATTAAATGAGCCATTAAGATGAAGCGAACTTGTATAATGTAAATGGGCATTGAGCCTTTAGCTCTCATCCTTAGTAGGTAGAAGGCATTTATAGGAGTTAATGCAAATAGGTAGAATTCAATTCTAGATTAGACAGTTTTAGAAGGAAAGAGGGAAACGGGATATAGACACCCTCATTGCACATTGTAACAATTATTATTGAAGCATGAACAGAAGAGGGAGCATAGAAGAGAAGCAGAGAGATGAGCAGCAGACTCCATGTATAGAAGCTCTGAATTAATACAAAGAAACTGTGATTCAGACTCATGGTGTCCATATATTCTCTGTGTATGCATCTTTAATTGTTATGTTCATGAATTTTTTACTCTTTTTGTCATTCAATTTCTTTTATGCTATGTATGAATGATTTCTAGTTGAATGTTTGAAATCTGAAAGGAAAGGGAAGTGAAATGAGTTTCAATTGTTTCCCTATCTGAGCAAGAGTTCCTACAAGGAGTGCAGTTGAACCGTCTGCAAGGAGTGAATTGACCACAGATTCATAGGTTTATCTCTGAAAGCTTAGGAGAGATAACGTTTGTTCTCATATCACCATAGAAGTGCAGTCAGGCTTTGGAAGTCATGCAAGGTGTGCACAGACCAAGTTTAACCCTAGGGGTTGAAGTCAGAGAAGCCATTGAGAGGTCGTTGTTGTAGAGCATGCGCAAGGTTGAAGAGTGATTAATGCTTCAAGTGTTTAGGAGGTTTCCGCAAGGGATGCGTGAAAGGGTCTTCTTTAAGACTCAAAGTTGTGAGAAGCTCAGGATGAGTAAAGCCTTTGAAAACATTGAGGTGCATCGGAAGTTTGTAGCATAAGCGGATAAGTCCAGGGAAGAGTCCTTGGTTTCCTTCATAGAAATCATCAAAGGGAAGAAACAGATGGTCAGAACTTTGTGAAGGGGATTAGTGAAATCCCGCCAGTCGTCAGATCTGCCATAGAAGCTAGGAGGTTACGGTAGCGTGCGGAGTTCACTCACAGGAGATTGTGGACCGTCAGATCTTCACATATATACCCGCCAGCCATTGGATTGACCAGGATTTGCATGAAGTTTAAGTTTCATGAACGGGAGGAGGAAGGTTCCGACGAGAGGCAATGTCATTGAGATTTCGATATTCATGAAATCAGGAGTCACGAGGATGAGTGATCGGGAATTTTCATAGTGAACATCCTGGGAATAAAACTGAGTCGTCCATCTTGAGGGGACACGTGGAGAAGATCTAAGATCTCGAGAAAAGTCCCGAAACCGTGAAAGGATCATAGCTGTAGGATCTTAGGGTGGACACGTGTCATGTGATCATATAAATTGGGGATCAACATTTCATCAGTCCTGGAGACAAGGAGGACTTGCGATTCAGAGTCGCGAAGTCCGATTTTCTAAAAAGAGGAGAGCTCCATGTGGGACCCAGTTGACATCATCTCGTCATAACGAGGCATTGGGAATTTCCACGGTGAAAACCCCAAAGCGGCGAGGATCGTCCATCCTTGAGGACGCGTGGCCGAGATCGAAACTTTTGGGAAATTACCCGAAAGGAAGAGTCATTAATCGGAAAACCGAGAATCGGGAAATTGGGGATTCCATGGATAAGAGGTTTAATACATTTCAAAATTTGAAACCCCGAATCACGATAAGAGGTATGACTACGGTCATATAAGAGGAGGTCGCGTGGACTGGGGGTATAGCCAGGAGGGGTTAAAGCACAAAAGGAGCGCATCAGGATATCGGAGATTGGGAATTCGAGAAAGAAAGGGTTTGTGACATCGGGGATTGGAAAACCCCGAAACCCGTTTGTGACTTCCTGTTGTGGACAGAGAAGGGATTGGGCTTAAAGGCTGTAAAGTATCGAAAAAGACCTATGGTTCAAATTTAAATAAATACTCCAGGGGGAGAATCGAAGGAGCCACTCCGGCTCAAGGGTGAACTTTGAACAATCCTTAAAGACCGGGAGGTTAGCACAGAGACCCATTGCCGAGGCGAGGGCAAGGGTGAGGCTACGTTAGTTTGGTATCAGAGCTCAGAAAGGTTCTTTTCTTTCTATAGTAGAGAGAAGGATGATTTCATCATGCCGCCTAGAAGAAGAGATAGACAATCACCCAATCCAAAAGAGGAGAGGGAAATGCCAAGGAGAAGGGGTAGGCAGATGCAAAATCTAGAAATGGAAAGAGAGATGTAACGACCCTAGTTGAATAAATGAGTAAAGGTTTAAAAGTAAAATTAATTAAAGAAGATAATTGTGGTTAACTGAGTAATACTCTAACTACAAATCACATTTAATGACCTGAGAAATAAAATTTAAAAGATCAATGAAAAATGATATAGAATGGTTGCGTATGCAGAGAGGGAGCCTATGAATCCCAAGAAGATAAAACATTAAAGGAAGGGAAGGGACATGCACGGAGGGTGGTTGGAGAAGTAACTACATGAGTCGGCGAAGGAGGAAGGTTTATGGGGGGGGGATTCGATGGAGGATGGATTCAGAGGACGGCTAGATTTGCTGTGAGCAGAGAGTTTTTGGTTGTGACCTTTGATCAGTTGAGGCACCGAGTTGCTGGAGGTTTTGGGCACGGGGGCCAGGATATCCATAGATATCCTGGAGCTAGGTAGTTTTCCTAGTTGGCAGGGAGGATAGTAGTTTTGGGCAGTTATTTTTCTGTTTGTGGCAGGGTTGATCTGTGTAGTAGGTAGCAGGAAGGCAGCAACAAGGCACAGAGGCAACAGAAATTAGCATCAGAACCAGGTACTTTGTTAAGTTATGTATTTATTTCTTTCTGCCATGAAATCAGTATTTATGCATAAATCTAAGTTACTAAAGTTGTTGTTATGAAAATCAATGTTATGCTATGAAGTTATTGTTTCAGTTTACATAATAAAATGTTTATGAAATTTAATGATGTTTATAATTAGTTGGTTGTTACATATGGTATCAGAGCATCTGAGTTTGAAATCTGAGCCTGAGGGCCAAAACCCCGAGTGTTAACTCCATCCACGTTTAAACTACAAACAAAACATGTTCAATTTGACCCAATATGACTGATACAGTATCCGAAAATATACTCAGGTAGTACCCCTAAGCTATCCAAGTAAATGATCTCAGAGATATATCACAAGTAACCACTTTAGGCAAAACCCTTTAACTGGATCATGAATGGTCACTACAGTTTTAGTCTGAATATTCAATGGAACGCCTTTAAAATAGTGGCAGAAAACCAGATAGTTGGAAGGATCACTTCCCACAAAATGGCTACCCTTAAAGCAGCCTGAATAAAGCTATTAAGCACAAAAAAAAAAAACAACAGAGATGATAACTTAATTTTATTTGAGCAATACTTGTCAATGAATTTTTGGGTAGAATAGACACCTGAAATCGATGAAAATGTCAAGGGAAGCTTCTATCGAAGGCTTGAAGTTGGCAAGATCCAATAACTACATGAATTATATTAAATAAAATGCAAAAGGACATTTGTAGGACCTTGAAAAGGCCTACATCATCTCGAACTTAACTAAATGAGGAACTGCCAATATGCAGCAGGAAAAAGGAAATTTAGAAGACTGGTATCGCACGGGAACAGTGTGAACTAGTTACCTGTACTAACCTCAGTGAAATTTTAAATAATGAAGAATCTCAGGAACTATAGACCCATGCAAATTTTAACCTTGCCAAGAAAGCAATTTTAACACTACGCAATGTTTTATGCAACTAATCGATTATCTTGAAGGAGAGTTGTCTATTATGCGGGAGAACGGATCTGAGCCATCAGATCTCGGGCGAAATCCCGTCAGCCGTTAGATCTCGAGTAGTTGCGCAGGGTTTAAGTCCTAGTGTGCAAAGGAGGAGTCCCGAAAGAGTCATCGGGATATCAAAGTCATCGGGGTTTTTTTAAGCCAAAGAATAGAGACCTTGTGGTTCTCAAAATCCCGAGAACGGATCCCAACCATTGATCCTGGTAGGGACATGCATCAGCATTCTGGGGAGGTATCGGGATTTTACCCATTGGGAATTTCAGGGGTGTAGAACCGTTGCGTCAAGGAATCGCGATATGCGATTTCCTGATAGGATCAGAGACGTCGGATCTGCAAGAGTTGCACAGAGGTTAAGCTTTCGTGAACAGTAGGCGAGAAATTCTGACGGGATCTGAACTGTTTAATTGGCAGGGGACACGTGGCAGAGATCGCGCGAGAGTTGGGATATTGCCATCGGGAAATCGGAGTTCTTGAGGTCATGAGAACCGGGACCTTGAAAGTCTCAAAATCCCAAGAGTCAATCTGAGCCATCCATCTGAGGAGGGGCACGTGCCACACGATCGTCCATATCAGAGATCCGAGGCACTAGGCATCGGGAGTTGCAGGTCTCGAAACATCGACAAGATCTCAGCCGTCCATCTGAGGGACAAGTGTCGGAGATCCAGAGCGGGTTAGAATATTAGCCATTGGGAAATCAGCATTCCCGTGGACAAGTGATCGAGGAAATCCAAGTGAAAACCCCAATGAGATCTGATTCGTCCGTTCACACGAGACAGGTGTCAAGGATCAGACGAAAGTCGTAGATCGAGAAATCAGAGTTCTCGAGGGCAAGAGAACCGAGACATCGAGAGTCTCAAAATCCCAGAGGAATCGGGACCGTCCATCTGCAAAGACAGGTGGCAAAGGATCGGGCACTGTCGGAGTTTTTTTCATCGAAGAAACGGGGATTCCGGTGACAAGTGGTTTATGCATTGTGAATTCGTGATCCGTGAAAACCCCGATTAGTGGGGGCCAACTGTCAGTGTAACGGAGCGTCGAGGACAACGACGTAGTGGAGGCCAGCTGTCAGCATAATAGGGCATCGGGATTTGGATGATCGGGAATCCCGTGAGTGTATGCATCGAGCCATCACAAACCCCATAGCCCCGATGGGTTAAGGTAAGTGGTCACGGGGTGACGGTCACGTCGACCAGGGCTAGGCCAGAAGGGCTAGTGTGATCAAAGGTGTGTCGCGATTCGAGGAATCGTGAGTCTTGGATACATGCGCACTTTGACATGGGAAACCCTGTAGCCCCGATGGAGGTTTGAATATGGTCACACGGAGTCAGTTCATATGGACCAGAGCCTAGCCAGGAGGAGCTAAGGGCAAAGGACTCATCGGGAAATTAGAACCTAAAATCCCGACAAGGAGGTATAGAGCTGCGGTCTTGTGGGAGAGGGTCATATGGACCAAAGGGACTAGTCAAAGAGGGTCAGCGCATAAATAAGGGTGCATCGGTGATCGAGGATTTGAGAGTACTGTGACTCTCGATAGCGGGAAGTGGAAAACCTCGAACCCCGATATAGATTCTGGGGCAACCACAGTTAGGTATAGAGACTGTGTAGAGAGGAAAAGGACCTATGGATTGGGTCATGTTTTGACAGGGATTCCACTTGGGAATCTAAATAGCCACTTCGGCTCAGCAGAGAGAATTGAATCGATCCTGTGAGCAGGAGGTTAAGTAAAGAGACCCTGCGGGGTGATAGGTTGGACCTCGTCTTCATCAACATGCATATGCACAGACAAATAAATTTATAAATATAAATGAAATAAATTCAAAGTAAAATAATACCAAAATCTGTACAGGGCTGGAATTACAAGCAAATCTTTTGTTCAAAAGAAGAATTCACCATTCATTACCACAGTGCAAGGAATATTTATGCAATTTCTTGATTCAAATGACCTCGCGTTCTTCATGAAGGTACTAAAACTGTGCACAACTGGCAGACTGAATCATACCTCTTACCATAGCTGAGGGCGAGCTCCGCAAATGTGTACAGACAGGGGGTTGATTCCCAATATTTCAAGGAGACTGGACTCCAGGTCCTGGATCTTGTCAGTGGCCATATCGATATACTCTATTTCTGCAAAACGAACTAGAGCATATACAACAATAACCAGCACTAGTAAAGTGCTCAGAATAACAATGAGGATGTGGGCCGTGGCAAGGGAGATTCAGGAAGCCTCTGAACAGAGAAAAGGTAGATCTATGGAGGAGAAAGAATGACGTGAGGAGGGTCTCAATGAACGAGAAGGACACGCAGGGATTCGAAGAGCTGGAAGGTGTAGAATTTGGGGGTTAGATACGAGGGAGCTTGAGAAAACTAGACGAGCACGTGGAACCCATGCGTGCCCAAGCCCTTGGGTATACGTTCAATTATTTTTTATATATAATATAAAGTGTTAAAAATAATTTAAAATAAATTAAATAATTTAGTATAAATGATTTATATATAAATAAGGTCAAATTAGTTTAATTTAAAGTAAAGATAATTTGAGTTAAATTAGTGTAATAATAATTTTAAATTAATTATTTTATTTAAGTGTAAGGTTAATCTACCTTAAAGTTCGATGTTAACCAAGCTTAGATGCTTAATCCTAACCCAAACCTAGCCAATTTCCCTGATGGAGTAATGTCTGTTTACAAACAAGTAAAGAAAACTTACGCCTAACCCTGTTTCTATGTTTAAGTAGCGCCAATGTGAAACATCCTTGAGCTCACCTGGACAACTTTGGGGTGATGCAGGTTAAGTCATACAAGATGGCAAGGACTCGAAGGGGTCGAGGCAGGGGAGCGTCATCACAGGCACCACCGACACCACCCACACCATCAACACCATCAACACCATCAACACTACCAGCACCACCACCGCCATCGCCCGAACTAGCCCTCATATTGCACTCGTTGGAAGCCATTAACGAGACTTTAAAGGGGCACCAACCAGTAGGGACTGAAGTGGAACCCCCACCATCTAGAATGGGTAATCTAGAAGCATCAAGGAACTCAAGGGGAGAATTTTCACCAGAAGACATCATGTGAGAGTTGCAGAAGATCAAACTTTTGGAGTTTGTCGGAGGTCACACCAGTGAACGCACGGAAGCATGGTTGGAAGGCGTGACAAGGTGTGTTTCCTTAAGGGACTATGCATCCAATTCAAAGGCCAATATTGCAATTTTCCAGTTAAGAGACTGCACCTTGAACTGGTGGGGCAACTTGGAAAGACAACTACACCTTACCCTAGACACAGTATCTTGGGAACTTTTCGAGGAGAGGTTCCGAAGGAAATATCTACCAGCATACTATGAGGAACAA